>JAVTVY010039662.1:0-19277 GCA_036873755.1 Hanleya hanleyi | reverse complement strand
AGGACTTGTGCACTTGTATCATGCCATATACAGAGCTTCAAATTTAAGCTGATTTTGGAATTAATAAAATCACTGAATAATCGTCTTCAATTTACATGTGTTATAGACATAATAAAGATTATGTTCTTATAAAAATGGAATTATTTCTTCATTGGAAATTTCTGTCAAAAGGATTGTCATTCTACTGTCAAATTCTTTGCCACTACTACATTGTACTATTTTAGAGTAGACATTTCCTCATTCTGTTCCATCCAGGATATGTTTTTCCATCTTTTGCTGATAAACAAATTCAGATAAAATATCTAAATGAGATATATATTTGCCTTCTGCAATTAAAATTTCAAATTAAAAACCTAAACTATGAGCTGCCGTTTATGACAATATCATACACGGTGTATATATATAATGGAGCATGGAAATATGGTGATAATGAATGAATATGGCGTGAATTGGGTCGTTATATTGGAAAAGTTGTTGTATTGAAAGTTACAAAATATGGGATGGTTTTATCACATATTGTAACATTTGTGGCAATGTATATGAAATGTTATTTATATAGGAGTAAAATGCAAATTAAAGTAGTTTTATATATATATGAAGAGTGGTGTAATTATATACACTCTACATTTGCTAAACATATTAACCGATTGAACGTATATAGTGTAAGCGGATATATATATAGAACGACTGAATACGGCGTATTTGATACGGCGTATTTGACAAAGACGCTTACCGGATATGGCAGGCGGAAGTATGCTGTGAGCATGCACGTTGTGCTCGCGCAAATCATTGTGGTTCCAGTTTCACGACAACAGTGGCCATTGACTGATTCCCGCTCTCAAACTAGGGTGTGCGACATAATTCAACGAATCGACTTGGTTGCCGGTCAACAGTGGCCAGTGTCATATTAAACTTGCGAATAAAGAGAGGTCAGCCCGTCGCTGCTTTACGGTGGTCCACATATAGACGACATGCTATATTTTTTTTAGTTTTGAGTACTTTTTTTTGACTTCTAGGTTTCATTTTTGTGTGTGTGTGTGTGTTAGGTTTCATTTTTGTTTTTTTTTAAGTTGATTCCTTCAGTTTTCACCCGAGTGGAAACGTTTCCACCTGGGTGAAAACCTTCTCACCCGGGTGAAAACGTGTTTTCACCTGGGTGAGAAGATTTTCACCTGTGTGAGAAGGTTTCTACCCAGGTAAAAATTTCACGTGATCGTGCTCTCGTTTTCGTTCCCTTGCACTGACATTTCGGCAAAATGGACGATGGTTCGTTCAAAAGTATAGATGACCTAAAACTGTCAAACTGAACTTTTATGTTTGCTCATGCAGCCGATAAATGATATTTCACGTCTGGCATGTTTTATATAAGTTGTATTGTCAAGCCCGAGCTCTCTGGGAGCACACGAGCTTGTCATGCCTGAAAAGAAAAACAACTAGGCCATGTATAATCTTGTGCACGGGCATTCCGCTGCGGGGTGGGTTCGAGAATGGCCGTTTTTTCACACAGCCAGTTACCGTCATTTAAATTGCACCGTCGTTCTATATCAGTAAGTGTGTTGTGTATCGGCACTGCAGAATTGTATTGCCCCGCATCATTCAGTGATTCACAGAGTTCGGTAGCTAAAATCGAAGTCAGATCGCGCAAGTCAACCCGCCTAAGACGAATCGTCCAACGTGCTGTGTCAGGTCGTCCAATGTAGATTTTGGTGCTTAATGAGGCTGGGTTTTTTCTTCATTCGTAATAGGGTGAGGTTTAGATTCAGAGATACAGTGCTGGAGATCCTTTCTTGGGGGGGTTGGAGGGGGAGGAGGGAGGGGGGGGTGGTGTGGGATATACCCCTTGGGTGAAGTGGATGGGTGCAGTCAATGCAGCATCAGGTATGCTATCTGAATGTATCAGCATATGGGACTGGGCGAGGCTTAGTTTGTGAGATACAGGGTAGAGTTCAAGCTTTAACAAAGTATTATAACGGTAAAACTGGGAAGAATTGAATGAATGGCAAAGTCAAAGTTTTCGGTCGACACTTGTAATATAACTTTTAACATACAGTAAACAGTAACTTGTACATAACACACACGGAGTCCAGTTGGGAGAAATACCACAACTTGGTTCAACACAGATCGGTCTCCGAATCTGGATCCTCGCACACAAGTATATGACTTATATAGTTTGACAAACAATACATAAACATGGCATCTAAAAATGCGACAGACTTCCCTAATCCCTTTTCCCGTAATTAAATCTCAATTCTATTGAACAGCTAAAACAACCCTTTTATCCCAGCTTGACTTCCAACAGGTTTGGATCTATGTATATATTCAATTAGATTACACTAAAGTGGCAGCTTGAACATGTCTGCACAGGTCCTTCTGTCACCAACTGAAAACAACATTGAGACATAATGTTACAAACTTAATTATTCGTTTGGCCAATGCAATTCTACTAATTGTTCTCGCGTATAATATTCACCTGCCGATGACTTCAATAATTTCACTAAATTAACTTCTAAAATCCAATCAACATAAACGAACACTTCCCTAACATTACAGATTTCTAGTATAAAAGTTAAAAATCATTATCTGTTGATTTCAATATTTTACCTACATAACATATCCCTCTAATCGCAAAAATTTGCTCCGCAAATTGGAACATCATTACATCATATATTTTCAGATTTGTCTTCAACATATTGTAACAATAAAAATATTATTGTTATATTGGATGATTTCTGAGGCCCAGAGAGTCCATCCGTCGGGTACTGGAAATATCTTGCTGTTCTAAGTGTCAAACAAAAAGGTTATTTCTTTGGGTTCAAGCGTCATTTGGAATAGCTGTGTGAACATATTGTTCGGAGCTGATCTGCTGTTACCAAAACTGTCCAATATCCACAAGCGGATACCGCTGCCCAGATTAATTTTGAAAACCGATGATATTTCTTTTCTAATTTGTACGAGATCTGTATCAATGGGGAGTTTCTTCATATATTCGAATCCAATTTCGTCGTTGTGTCTAAATTTAAACACATCTTCTCGTGCTGGAATGAATTTGACAGACACAGCGGTGTGTGAAAGACCATGAAAAGCAGCAACGTCTGCAGCTCTTTGTTGCACAGCACGTGGATATGACTGCAACGTATTGGAAACGGCATTTTGTTTGGCCATAATTTGGCCGTGTGCATTTAAATCCAGTTCGTGAGCAGGAATCCAAGTGTTGAACCTATTTGGCAGATTTTTCCATTTAACCAGACATTCTGCTACTCGTTTATTCTGACGACGCTTCAAAATCTTTTCTGGAATTTTAATACTGTCTGTGCCATCTATGCAGTTTTCAATGATTTGCACCTTCGCGTCTAACGAAGCTTTGGTCATTTGCGGCATTTCGATGGAGCATAGATCAGCTTGGATAGAGGCTGAATTGTTCATAGTCATCAACGACTGTGTGCCAACATGGATGGTAGAATTTGATATATCACACATCGACTCAGTGTTCTTGAATTCGGCTACATTTGTTTGAGTCATACTGTCCTGCAAATAAGTAACACGTTCAGTTTGTGTTGTAGATGTACTCACTAATTTGACCGCAGTAACGGAATTGACGGGAGTAGCCCGATCATCAACCACACGGGAATTCTGTTGTCCGTCCCACACAGGTGTCGTGGTCTTGCTAGACGCCACTCGCTCAATGTGCGTCATCAAACGTTGCTTATCGCGACGTAGCGTTGATGGTGATTTGTATCGCACTGCGACTACGCTGGTGTCAGGGTAAAGTTTGACCGACTTACCCCAGGTAAATGTTAATTGAATAGCTTCCGTGTTTCTGTGGTCCAAATTCCAGCTGGTCGGATGTAGATTCAGTCCCAGCATGTTGAGAATCTGAAACACGTCGAGAGTTGGTTGAGAGATGGTCATCGTCAGTTCTGGAATCGACGATGCTCAATAATGTCCCGTGGTAGAGCTATATTCTTGGGGAGTAATTCCGATGGTTCACTTTTGCTCGCTATATTATTTCTTCACGTTTGTAGAGAGGTACCTTGGAAAGTATAGGAACTAAGAAGCTCCTATGCCCGGGTTCTCCACCAAATTATTATAACGGTAAAACTGGGAAGAATTGAATGAATGGCAAAGTCAAAGTTTTCGGTCGACACTTGTAATATAACTTTTAACATACAGTAAACAGTAACTTGTACATAACACACACGGAGTCCAGTTGGGAGAAATACCACAACTTGGTTCAACACAGATCGGTCTCCGAATCTGGGTCCTCGCACACAAGTATATGACTTATATAGTTTGACAAACAATACATAAACATGGCATCTAAAAATGCGACAGACTTCCCTAATCCCTTTTCCCGTAATTAAATCTCAATTCTATTGAACAGCTAAAACAACCCTTTTATCCCAGCTTGACTTCCAACAGGTTTGGATCTATGTATATATTCAATTAGATTACACTAAAGTGGCAGCTTGAACATGTCTGCACAGGTCCTTCTGTCACCAACTGAAAACAACATTGAGACATAATGTTACAAACTTAATTATTCGTTTGGCCAATGCAATTCTACTAATTGTTCTCGCGTATAATATTCACCTGCCGATGACTTCAATAATTTCACTAAATTAACTTCTAAAATCCAATCAACATAAACGAACACTTCCCTAACATTACAGATTTCTAGTATAAAAGTTAAAAATCATTATCTGTTGATTTCAATATTTTACCTACATAACAAAAGCATGAAATTGTATCCCGAAATGTTGACAACAGAAAACAGCCAAGCAACCAAGCACCCAGCCCGCAAACCAGTCAGATTTCATCAGTCCATAAAGTACGGATATTGCTTCGCAATCCGTCTAACAATTGGTTAAAATAAACACATGCACATGAAACTCACTGTATATTATTTATGTTTCAGGCTTGATAGACATATTAACATCAAATATTCTTCCATTTGACACTGACCGGCCCAGCTGCCAAATGTGGAGTCACTTCTATAAGCTTACTTTATAAAGCAGAAAACTCAAAATCAGTTTAACATGGGCAGTAATGGCTGGCGTAGAGGATTCTGAGCCATACAGCAGAATGGATCCAGGAGAAAGAAATGGAGATCCTGTGAATACTGTCGTATAACAGGTCTACCGTGAACACCAGCTAATGGATCTAATTACATTTAGTTAATTTGATAAGGTTCATACATCTTATCCCGGATCGTACGAACGAGCCGAAACAGTAACTCGTATCAACGAACCGAAAAAGAAACACAAATTGCTTATATACTATTTCTTCTTTTCTTCGCTGGGTTTGAGATCAACATTAGGTTCAAGCTAATAAGAAAGCAATAATTTTACTTTGAGACTCAGTCCGAAGTATGTGTCTAGGATGATCTAAACTCTATCCTATCTCACTAGTATTATCCCAATATGAGGATGGCTTGGGGAAAAGCGCGAGTTACGGGCGGGTAAGCGTCTATAGTCGGACATCGTTTAGAAAAGGAGGCTAACAGTTGAAGCAGGTCTTTTGCATCTGTTATGTTTCTCGAACCTCCACATAATTAGTGTGGGACTCAAAACAGTCGCGAGCGACAACACAGAAGGTCAGAATTTATCAACTTATCGTTTATTCTCTCGGTGGTCATTTCTCACTATTAGTCCCACTGATGATTTTTAAACTAGCCTCATCCTGAGCTGTGATAGGCGCGACTCTATCTCCATCGTATGTGTTTAGCCTAATGAGATTTAAATGTACAATGGTCGTATTTGACTACCCTATCAGGCATCAATTAGAGGTATCAGGACAAATCTAAACCTCACTCAACCAAATAAATAAACTCAATAAGCTCCAAAAACTACATCGGCCGATCTGACACAGGGCGTTGGACTATTCGTCTTAGGCGGTTTGACTTGCGCGATCGGACGATTCGATTTTAGCTACCGAACACTTTGAATCACTGAATGATGCGGGGCAATACAATTCATACGGGTTCGATTATACGGGGCCTAATTTTCTCTTTTCAGACATGACAAGCTCGTGTGCTCGCAAAGAATACGGGTTTGAAAATACAACTTACCGGTATATAAAACACCCAAGACGTGAAATATTATTTATCGACTGCATGAGCATTCTTAAAAGTTCA
Organism: Hanleya hanleyi; assembly: GCA_036873755.1. Classification (NCBI taxonomy): domain Eukaryota; kingdom Metazoa; phylum Mollusca; class Polyplacophora; order Lepidopleurida; family Hanleyidae; genus Hanleya; species Hanleya hanleyi. The sequence continues at coordinate 13,144 of JAVTVY010039662.1, read as the reverse complement.
GTTTGACAGTTTGAGATCATCTATACTTTTGAACGAACCATCCTCCATTTTGCCGGAATGTCAGTGCTAGGGAACGAAAACGTTTTCACCCTTCTCACCCAGGTGAAAACGTTTTCACCCAGGTGAGAAAGTTTTAACCAGATGGACAATTTTCCACCCGGGTGAGAAGGTTTTCACCCGGGTGAAAACTTAAGAAATAAACCTAAAACAGAAAAAATGAAACCTAACACAAAAATGAAACAGAAGTAAAAACTCAAAACTCAAAAAATATAGCATGTCGTCCATGGGCCACCGTAGAGCGGCGACCGGCTGACCTCTCTCTATTCGCAAATTTTAATATGGCACTGGCCACTGTTGACCGGCAACCAAGTCGAGTTGTTGGATTGTGTCGAAGACCCTAGTTTGATGGCCAGTGGCAATGGCCACTGTTATCGTGAAGCTGGAACCGCAATGCTTTGCGCGAGCACAACGTGCATGCTCACAGCATACTTCCGCCTGCCATATCCGGTAAGCGTCTTTGTCAAATACGCCGTATTCAGTCGTTCTATATATATATACGCTTACACTATATACGTTCAATCGGTTTATATGTTTAGCAAATGTAGAGTGTATATAATTACACCACTCTTCATATATATATAAAACTACTTTAGTATGCATTTTACTCCTATATAGATAACATTTAATAAACATTGCCACAAATGTTACAATATACGATAAAACCATCCCATATTTTGTAACTTTCAATATAACAACATTTCCAATATAACGACCCAATTTACACCATATTCATTCATTTCACCATATTTCCATGCTCCATTATATATATACACCGTGTATAATATTGTCATAAACGGCAGCTCATACTAAACCGAATTACAATTCCAGTGACTTGTACAATTTCAGTGTATGACTCTCTGTACTGGTTTTCAAGAAAGAAAATATAGGTTATTGGCATGATGACTATGAGCCAGCACATCAGCTATGGAGTTTGTCTTGCTTGGCCAAAGTCCTCTTGGACAAGTGCAGAGCTGGTCTCCCTCAAGCTGTGTACTGTGTATGCCAGGGAACTAATTTTTATTATCCCTGACCACAACCACATGTTAGACAGCATGCCCACACCTCCCTCTTAGCAGTTATTTATGACTGGCCAAGGGCTATTAAATTAAGCTGACCATGGTCTCCTGTGGCGTTTATGGCTGATAAGAAAACACTTCATGGGCCCACCATATTACTGGCCAAAATAACCTAATGTTTTCACTCACATTTGGCTGACAAGTGTAACACCGTGATGAACTGAACTCAGATTTTCATGAAGCTTCACCTGATTTTGTATTCGGGCTGAACGGTCAAGCTAATATTGTGCACATGACGGAGTGTGTGCTGGGCGGAACGTATGTGTGTTCCTGTGGACTATTTCTTTTCAATTTGTCTTTGTGAAAAGGGCCATACCTTCTACTCTCATGTAGTACATGGTATGGGCGGCCATTTATGTCAAAATTACCAGCTCGGGTTGTCCAGCTTAACTCTCAACGGACAACGCATCTAACGATATAAAGTGTTGGTTTAAACGCTTATTTCATCTTTTTGCAATCAAGGAACCTAACTCTGAATGCATATTTCATCTCTCTCCAAACGAAGAATCTAACTGTGAACGAAAAGTGGAGATACGGAAATACAAGCCAACTCCGAACGAACTGTATATTTCAGCACGTACAACGTATCAGAGAACGAACGACCTCTTTCAGAACGTACTTTATAATCGAGGGGGTGCTCAGCAGACGGGAGACCACTCGCCACCACTCCTCCCCATCAGTTTGAGGGGGTGGCTCTCATTTACATGTTCGACTCATAGTAAGGAGTCTCACAAGATGAGAATGACAAGTCCCTGTGAACTTTTTTTGTCTGATATCTGAAGTTCAAAACTTTTGGTACACTTTAACCCAGGATTTGAGGTCACGACCTGAAATAGCGGAACTCGGAATAGCGGCCGAGTTTAACGTCATAAATATTTCTACCATCCGGAATGACCCGAATATTTCCGGAAATAATTTCCGAAGGAACGTTGTTCGTTGTGAAACAGCTCGTTCGTTCTGAGATAAATACTCTTCGTTTAGAAATATGTCACTCTGTGTCAGACTGGCTATTCGTCCAGAACTAGGCTTGTCATTCTGAGTTTGCATTCGAACATCATGCCGTTTATTTTCGGTTTGAGTATGTTGTTCACAGTTAAGGTTTTTTTATTTACAGGAATATAAAATGCGTTTAAGATTACAGTGTACATTGTAAGATATGCTGTCTTTTCTGAGTTTGGCTTTACGTTTTGTAATTGTTAATTTTGACATAAATGGCTGCCCATAACATGGCTCCTATTTACGATTTGCCACCGTTTGAATGCTTGGATTTTGCCAAATGAGATTATTGTTTGTCCCTAGAGGGCGCTGTGATTAGCAAATAAAGATTTTGATTCGTTATTTACAGACAAATGGCCTTGATAGCTGGTTGGTAATCGTTTGGTTGATGTTGTTGATTCTTATAACAATATAGGCTGACCATTGGGGGACTTGAACAATACGAAGTATCCAATCAGCTTCTTGTGTTACAGTGTCTCGGTGTCTTCTTGTGTCTCAGTTACCCAATCAATTGACAGAACTATAGGCCCGCTTTACCTTCTGGCCCTATTGTTCAAACATCCCATTACCTGTCAAGTGGCTACAGCTATATCACAGTTGCCTGGCCTGTGGAATATTGGATGGTCGATGTCTACGTTTAAATTTTTCAATAAATTATGATTTTTTTTTTTTTTCTAAGTGTGTTTCTCTTTCATCTTGGCTCAATAAAAGTCATTCCTATGGCAAGCCAAAGTGCTTTTTATTCGAGAAATTCCGATATCGGGAATTGAATTCCCGATATCGGAATTAAAATTTCCGATATCGGAAATTCATGACCTTCAATTTCCGATATCGAAAATTGAATTCTCGATATCGGAAATTCAATTTCCGATAACGGAAATTGCAATTCCCGATATCGGAAATTAGAATTTTCGATATCGGAAATTGAATTTCCGATATCGGGAATTGCAATTTCCGATATCGGAAATTCGGAGACAATTCCCGATATCGGAAATTGAATTCCCGATATCGGAAATTGAATTCCCGATATCGGAAATTCAATTTCCGATATCGGAAATGCAATTCCCGATATCGGAAATTGTCATTGAATTTCCGATATCGGGAATTGCAACTCTAGGGTGCACTCCACACTTTCCACGGTTTCGTACAAAGTGGTCCCTCCCTAATTTTATAATAAGGAAGATCGCCCGATTTTGACAGCAAGGTAATTCCTCTTACCTATCTACTAACTGATATCTATAGTATCACCCTGCTGGACGTAACCATTTCTCCAAACGAGGATATAACAATTGCTTGTTGATCGCACCCACTCGCCACTACAGAGTTAATCGTGTCCGGAATTGAATATCTGGAGGACCAAAATCCGCACTTTTTCTGGAAGCGAAAATCATGATTCCTCTATGGCGATAAAATTTTACAAAAAACGAGTAGGTCGACCCCCTATTTTTTTCGCCATATTAAATTGTCCTTTGGACGGGAAACACTTTAACATACATAAAAAGAAAATCATTTCATGTTTTTCAGAAAAGTTGAAGAAGGGCTAAGGAGGATTGCACGTCTTTCCTTTTCAATTTCAATAGCTCACAAGTCCCCTGAAATAATGGCACGAGTGTGCCCATTTAGAAAATATATACGTTTACAAGGTTTTTGTTAAAGATTTTACATCTATTTATGGTCGAAGATCCGACCCCATGCCTGTTTTTAGCCGCACATCATTTAGGTTTCAGATCAGATTCAGATACAGATTTAGGTGTGGAATGCACCCCTAGGTTTTGTAAAGCTTTCAGGCTTTCATTTCCGATATCGGAAATTCGGTGACAATTTCCGATATGGGAAATTCTATTTCCGATAACGGAAATTGAATTCCCGATATCGGAAATTGAATTCCCGATATCGGAAATTGAATTCCCGATATCGGAAATTGAATTCCCGATATGGGAAATTCTATTTCCGATATCGAAAATTGTCACTGAATTTCCGATATCGGAAATTCTAATTCCCGATATCGGAAATTCTATTTCCGATATCGGGAATTGCAATTTCCGATATCGGAAATTAGAATTTCCGATATCGGGAATTGAATTCCCGATATCGGAAATTCGGAATAAAAAGCACTTTGGCTTGCCATACATTCCCTAAAATGTCAAACCGAGTTACTACAGATTTTAATTATCTATCATACCCTGTCCTCTATATTCTATGTCATAGAGGACAGGGTATGATAGATAATTAAAGAGGACAGGGTATGATAGATAATTAAAATCTGTAGTAACTCGGTTTGACATTTTAGGGAATGACTTTTATTGAGCCAAAGATGAAAGAGAAATACACTCAGAAAAATAAAATTATTAAAAAAATATATATATATTCATTAATTTTCATAATTTATTGGAAAAATTTATACGTAGACATCGACCATCCAATATTTCACAAGCCAGGCAACTGTGAGCTATATGAACAATTCTATAACACTTGTGTCGATAACATCAAACTAACCGTGCATTTATTACATGTTTTAGCACGGCTATGTGAAATCAACACCCATCAAGTGCAGGTGTTCACTGAGAGATTCCATTTCGCAGGTCGGATAATGAAAGGAACGCCTGCTTTCATACAAGTAACAATCGAATAAAACAAACAAATAAATTAAAAGATGAAATTTCTTTCTCAAGTTTAACTGTTGTTTCCATCGTGAAATTGATTAACAAAGCGACACAAATATACATATATCCACGTAATTTCCAAACAGCTGACGGCAGCTGACAGTATCACTCCCCATTTGAGAGACCGCATAAAATCGTCCACTGACATTGGCACGATGCCAACCGAGATGCAAGCATCAGCGTACGATTTTTTTTTCCAAGAAAGGGGGGAAAGGTTGTCAAAGTTCAAAATATGTTTTCAACTTTTCATTATAAAGTTTGTTGATAATCAATTTGGGTAGTGCAATAGAATAGAAATAATGTTTTCATATATTTTAGGGCAAGGGCGAAGCAAGTTAAATCACAACTCACACCTATGCAATAATTACTAAACTCGTTTAGTGGACGGGGTTTGATGGATGAAAGTCTCACCAATCATGAGCAGGAAAAATATCTGTTCGCCCGCCGACATCGAGGAACGGCAAGATTCTATTGCCTCGTATCCTAATCAGATCTGTCTGTTTGAACTAAGACTGAAAATTGGCGAGACCTACCTCTTCGCTATAAGCAGATCGACTTTTATGTTAAGCTGTTAGTGAACCAAATGTTGTTGTTGTTGTTGTTGTTGTTGTTACAGAGTATCTTGAAAATTGCTTGTGCACTGCATTTATTTCCTGGGTTTGTGTAAATATTGGGGTTGTATAACCCAACAATGAAGTAAAAACCTTACAATTAGGTTGTTTCACTTTCGGACAATCCAAATTATATGCAATAAGAAATAGGCTCCTGCAAAATACAGAAAAAGAAATGTTACCCTGCAAATAGTGGTAAGCGCGATTCATTTTTAGCAGAAAATTTGACCATGAATTTTAAACAAAATTATAAAATTTATTTTCCTATACCAGTGGACAAATTTAAATTTGGGAACTTGTTTAAAATTCCATGCAAAACATTCGGCTAAGAAATGAATCGCAGGAGCTTATATTGCATTATATTATATATTATATTGCAGGAGCTTATTTCATATTGCGTATACTTTCGATTGACCGAAAGTGACACAGCCTAACTATGAGTTTTCACTTTATTGTTGGGTAACAGGCTTGCACGTTCAATATCTAACATTTACACAAATCCAGGAACTAAAAGCACTGCACATACAATGAAATTTTCTCCAGGCATACGCTTTTCAGCAATTTCCAAAATACTTTGTAACAACAGGAACACTCGGTTCACTAACAACTTAAGCGCTTGTGACCCGATGATCACACTCCCACTGGCATTTGTCGTTACAATACAGAAAAATCGATATAGCAATAAATAATCTGTGAAGTTCTACACCCTGTTAAGAGGTAGAGGCAGTCTGAGTATTTACACTGTTATGTTATACAAAGTATGGCATATATATCTATAAATATATTTCCTAAGCACCCCTATTTTACTTAACTGCTTAAAAACTTGCGAAACACTGAAACACTGAAACACTTACCGTATCTGCCTGTATTGTCACTGGAGATTAATAATGTTGTTTCTCTTCTAAACACATGGATGAATTCCTGTAACGTAGGATGCAGTCTATAGATAACGGATATTAACTGCCCACCTGCACTCCAACAATACACTGTCTCTAATGTTCTTGCCTATCGATTATTATGATATTTCATATGAATACAACCCCTGTCTTAACTTCACCACACTTTATACTCGTCATCGAAAACACCTTAATGTGCTTATACACTATCAGCCGGCTTGCAGTGAATTTACAACACTGGTTTTTTGGACCTTAACCTGATCAACACTTCATCGAGATATCTGACGAGCACTCATTTTCGTATTTTCACTCTTCGGTAGTCTCCAATCAACTTTTCCCACTACTTCATCGCCGCCATACAAAACGGTTAATGCAGAAAATTTATGTAATTCCTTTTCTTCAACCACTAGGGAGACTCTGGGAAACTCAGCCAGGAAATGTACCGTAAGTGACCAACACGATAAAATACGAGTATGTGTGCGATTATTTGGGTATGTGTGTCAATCAGTATCACAGTACAAATAGTAACACGTGCTATGATATTAATCTTCACTCTCAGTCTGGTTTACATCCATCCAGGCACGGCGGAGCCGGGGGCTACGGGGGCTAAAGCCCCCCCCCCCCCCAATAATTTGACCAACTTTTCTAAAATTCATATGATGTCAACGCAAAAATACTTAAATGAAAGTATTTTCGAAATGAATAGTAAAATGAATTGTCTACGTCGCATATCTATGCACAACTAAAACTATCTACAACTGTCCAGCATTAGTGGGCCAGCCAAATCTCTAGTTTTTATTACCGACATTGTTTAGCAATTTTTAGGTTCACATAATCATAAAGAAAGAATTCAAGAAGACAAAATAAGGTGATAAAAAGAAAAGCATTTATTTTTTCAATCACATGAAAACCTTCATCAACATGCTCTTTACAGTTCGAGGTCTTAGGTGACTAGTACCTTCGCCTAATTGTGCTATGATACAGGGACGGCGGAGCAGGAGGGACCATCCCCCCCGATCAATACTTTCAGCAAAAACAGAAAAACATGCACACACGAAACAAAAAAAAAATAGACAGAGAAAGACAAATAACCGATAGAGTGACGCGAAAACACCTATATCTGTATTGAATGCAGATTTTAATTTCCGATAAGGGACCGTTCAAAATTTATCTTGAGGGGGGGGGAAGGGACCGTTCAAAATTTATCTTGAGGGGGGGCCGGTGGAAATTCAGCTGATGACCCTAAGTTATGTGTGACCCCCCCTCCTTTGGCTGGAAGGTTACCAGTGACCCCCCCTCACCTGATACCATATTTATCAATGACCCCCCCATCTCACCACAAACACACGCCCAATTCCAACGAATCCAGGTCATTTCCCCCAGTGGACATTTCCTCCAGCGGACATTCCCCCCATGGACATTTCCCCCGGTGGACATTTCCTTCAATGGACATTTTCCCCACCCTATACTTTTAGGTTATTTTGAACATAGTTTTTAAATAATTTGGAACATCATATATTTTATAGCACATTTTTAAACAATAAAATGGATCACATAGTGATAACATATAAATCATATACATATATATATTTTAACATTTTAAGAAAACATTATATCACATTGTGGTAAAATAAAAGATGTATTTTTTAACAATATTATTTTGTTATATTTTTTACCTCAGTTTTCACTTCAGTTCGGTTTTATTCTCATCAAATGGCTTCATGACACCGACCTATGAACAGTTAATGTTACGCTATATACCATGTATACATCTTTTATATTGTTTTAAAATGTGCTGACTGTATAATACTGATAGATACTGTGTATATGTATAATAACTTATCACTTTGTGACTCAATTATCGTAAAACATCTGGAAATCCTTATATCTTTATATACAGAAAAAACAAATTGCGTTATTACAAAATTATTTAAAAACCATGTTCAAAATAACCTAAAAATATAGGGTGGAAGGAATGTCCACTGGGGGAAATGTCCACTGGGGGAAATGTCCATGGGGGAAATGTCCGTACACCATTCCAACATAGCCAGGGGCACTAAATGATGCAGTGTGGAATTATATTAAGACCGATTAAAAACACGTTAATAACATGAAGAGCTATTCGTTGATAAAGTGATTCGCGGTATGGTATTATACATATGAAAAAGTGACAGGGAACGGGACACAGTTCTGCAGTACAACATTAAACTGCGAGAAGCTGGGAGATTACATTCTGTATGATGTATTTATTCGCATTCACCGGTTTGAGATAAAATTGTCATACTGCATCATGATGACAGATAATACTACATACAACCGCTCAGGGAAACAATGACGTTATGTTTGTTATACTGACACAGAGATAAACTTTATAAAAATTCGGACGAATCCGACATGATTAATTTCATGCATTCATCATGCCGGCTTTGCTACAAAAACCCTGCAAAAAATAGACGGTGTTTTATTATTATAAAACTATTAAAATTATTATATTTTATAATATTATCCTCATCATGACATTAATTACCGTCAGTACAACTTGTCTTGTAGTACGCCACAATTTATTTCTTCAACTTTGGGGCAGCATAAATTATTGAATGGTTTGTTTCAGTCTCAAAATGCAGGCTATATTCATTTAGCTAGTCAATGTCCGTAATGTCCAGGCTGCACTGCACCTGGATGTGTTTAGATGAAGGATTTGCTAGATGCACTGTGTAGTAACTCAAATCTAGCTGGTATGAATAGGGGCCTAGCTTTTAATACATCTTGAGAAGAGTAAATATGATTATAAAGCCATTTACCGGTCTCATGTCCTACTACACTACAGGAGGTTTGTACAGAGATTAATGCTAACAGAACATAGGTCTATCTATGGTACTGTATGCTGTTTAGGCTTATGATAAACCATAGAGCCTACTGTTTTAGTAGGCTCCATGGATAAACAAAGCCGTGTTCTGATACATGTGTTTCCTGATCTAAAGTCCAGCCTGGTTCTTCGACCTAAAAACATGAAATTCATACAGAAGCTCAAGAAATCCTAGCTGAATAGCTGTCCATTTATCATCATCATTTATCAAGTTACTGATGCCCCCCCCCCCCCCTCTACACACAGTCTAGTTACACATGACCCCCCCTTCGTAGGGCTCGAAGTTATTGGCGACCCCCCTCAAATTCTCAAATTCCACCGACCCCCCCCTCAGGATAAATTTTGAATGGTCCCTAAGTTATAACCATGAGAGACATAGTTGCTTATTCACATGATTTACAAGTTGTGTTCGTAAAATGCTGCTCTGGTACACGCTATAATAGCCAGTCAATTATGACTGCATGATTACTCCAAAAATCGACCAAATACTCGCCTCCGATTCTCGTTGTTGATGACTTCCTTCGCTACATGTATATCAGTCAAGTTGTACGTATTCCATCACCTTGGTTGATATAGCGAATGAATTCGTCAACAACGAGAATCGGTTCCTCCCTATGGACATACACGAGCAAATGCAGTGGACCGTATGGCAAGCCGTTTTACTTTATATTCGGCATTTGGTGATATCATTAAATATTTGCTGATATCTTCAAATGTTTTGATGATATCATCAAATGATTTGCTGATATGATCAAATGATTTGCTGATATCACCAAATCAGTCGATTTGCTGATATCACCAAATGATTTGATGATATCACCAAATGGTTTTATGATATCAGCAAATCATTTGATGATTATATGCAAATCATTTGATGATATCAAATCGAGTAATTTGCTGATATCAGCAAATCATTTGATGATATCATTAAATATGGCGGAACGTGAAAATAAACCTAAATGTTAATGCCTGCTCCCTTCTCATCCTGTTGTCTGATAATTTATACCTTGTGGTAAAGCTATCTACCAACAAATCACATGCAATATATATTACGGTACTTAAAGAACCAGACAATAACAATAAAACCTATCAAACCTCTGGCATATACCTTACGCCAATCTTTATTAATAAATGACAAATAGAATCATGAATATAAGGGCATTCAAATAAATATACAGCAGGGAAGATAAACTTTTGCATCGCGGGTTATTGACTTGTAGACACAAATTCATTAGATCTGCATTTGAGTATAATCGGGTTGAGGCGAAAGGGGATAATGATTTCGAGAAAGCCGGTCAGCATGGAGCATGGTATATTAAGGCAGAGCCGATTGTCGTGCTTCTTCACTGGTTAGCTTTTAGGTCAGGAGATAAGGCATAGCTGCACCTACAACAATAAATTAATCTCTAGGACCCTTTACTGACCCGTAACAGGAGACCGGGGTCTTACGATAAATTACAAGCGTCTAGTCCGTCATTCATAATCCAGCCGTCGTCCGTTAGAGAATATCCGCGTCCATAATCCAAAGACCTATTCCATTTTCCATATAACAGTATTAGCACCAAATTCAAAAAGACAATCATAGTATACATAAACATAGGCTTGTTTCCTGCAAGAGAGAAGCGGTCAACAGTTTTCAATGATGCCGGCAAGACATCATGATGTTCCAAAAATATCAAATCCGTATCGCTGATCAGTATTCTTAATCCATAATATTCGTTATAGAGTCGTCATCTAAAAAAAGATGTATCTCAGTCACGCTTTGATTGTGACTGTTCATATGAGTACCATGTGGATCTTGAAGTACATGGGTTCATACGGCCCCTAGCCCCGGGTTAAGCGGAATTAGACACAAGTTACGAAACGTAGCGCCATAGATCTTGCACGCTACGTTCGTATTTTGCTATCAGCATGCGATATTTATCGCCAAATTTGAGAAACTTTGAGTGGAGGCGCTTGGTGGAATAGCCCTGTTTTATAAGTTTCTGCAACAATGTTTTGTGACGTTGATTAAAATCATCACATTTAACACAGGATCTAGCAACTGCTACTAAGCGAGATATGTATACGCCATATGCAGGTCCCACTGGAATATTACTATCCAGAAAGGGATAGTTTACGATGTCGAAATTGTAATCATCTCTTTTGTCATAAAGTCGACGAGAGAGAATGCCCGCTTCATTTTTATAGAGATAGAGATCTAAATATGATGTGCCTGTAGGGCTATCTGTAGTTTCCTTCAAATCCAGTGAAGGTGGATATATATCCTTCACTGCGCCATTTATATAGCGATTATCCACAGCGAGAAGATCGTCTATATAGCGTTTGGTGAATGAGAAGGAACGGGCTTTGAATGGATCGGTTTTTGAAAGGGCCTGCATATAGTCATATTCATAAGAGAACAGATACAGGTCAGCCAACAGGGGTGCATAATTAGTACCCATTGGAATACCTATATGTTGCTGATATATTGTGTTGCCAAATTTCACATAGATATTTTTAATGAGAAATTCAAGCAACTCTATAAACAAAGAAACGTCCCATGAATGATATCTCTTGATGTAGTCGAGCTAAAGAATGCTTTATGGCTTCCGACATTAATTTATCTACGATCAGTTTTCTTGAACACAGATACTATTAATGAACTTAGACGGTCAATAAGGTTCTGATGAGGGATTGCAGTATAGAGAGTCGAGAAATCCCATGTGGATACATGTCTGTACGGTATGTGACCTTTAGCATCAAGCTCTTCCGTAAGACATTTTGAGTTTTTCAATATCCACATACACTCAACACCAGAGTTCTTAGAAATAGTGGCGCAATACGTTTCCCAAAATGCTTTTACCTCCTGAAGGGCCCTCGTCAATAGGGTTGAAAGAAGCTTGGTGGTGCAGCTTCTAGAACCAGCTATGAATCTAGCTTTGTATGGTGATTTATGCATTTGGGAGTCCAGTATATTTTTGGTATGTCGTTATGATTGGTTGGAAGACAAATACCTCTTTCCCTGAGAAACTTTTTGTGATTGTTAAATAAATCTTCCAGATGTAAATGCAGTTTGGGAGTAAGTAGACGTATTTGATGAAGATATGTCTACACTCAATTCTTTAACCAGCACCTGGTAATAGTAATATTTACATATGAATATTATATTATTCGGAGCTTTGTCTGCTGGGACTATGACGAATTTACTCTGGAGATTTGCTAGAACTTCTTGCGAATTGAGGTTTCTCAGAACTTGTTTTGCTTGGGGAAGAGTACTTCTGTCAATATGGCGGATTGTTTCAACGACCTTGCTCTTGGTGAGGTCCAGCCAATCAGCGAGTACTGTAGGTTCAACTTTTTCTCGCTTAGACCAATCAATAACGTACTGTTCCAATGCAGACAGGACTATCTTCTGGTCGGCCTTCAGATTTATTCTTCTTGGCTCTCTATATTTAGGTCCCTTCATCAGGAGTAATTTCAGATCCTTATCACTCACCACATCAAGGTCACCAGTCACAATATGTTTGCATGGTGTATAGATAAAGTTCGACGATTCACAATCACAACTATAGCCTCCTGACGTGTATAAGTTCCAGTCAAACTCCTGGACAGCATTGGAGTAATTGAATATTTTGGTGGCTATAGATTTAGTGTACTTATATGAAATGCAAGGAGGTTCTGTGAACTTAAAATAGTTTGGTACAGCGTTGCGTATTCAGGATTCGAGGTAAATTAATGATGTCCAGTCCTTTATCTAAGTAGTTGAGTTTCAAGAAAAGCCGATCTTGAGAGGTTTCGATTATGTTCACTGGACGATACAACCGAAAATACGCTATATCTTGACATACTTTAATGATATTTGATGGTATTATATTTCCTGAAGACGCAGATTGTTGTATATCTCTGGCTATTTGATCTAAAGCTCTCAGAGGTAACGCATACAGAACTGTACGTAAGCTATGTATACTATGGGTGTGTTAGTTAAACCCACTAA
>JAVTVY010039661.1:0-18430 GCA_036873755.1 Hanleya hanleyi | reverse complement strand
CTCCATCGCTCCATCGCTCCATCGCCTTTTCATCGCATTTTCATCGCGTCTTTCATTTCTGATTTTCCATCGCATAGCTCCATCGCTCCATCGCTCCATCGCCTTTGCATCGCATAGCTCCATCGCTCCATCGCTCCATCGCCTTTTCATCGCATAGCTCCATCGCTCCATCGCATAGCTTCATCGCGTATCGCATAGCTCCATCGCATAGCCTCATCGCGCATCGCATAGCGCAACTTTTCATCGACTTTTCATCGCATCGCTCCATCGCTTCATCGCATAGCTCCATCGCGCATCGCATAGCTCCATCGCATAGCCTCATCGCGCATCGCATAACGCGACTTTTCATCGCATAGCTCCATCGCTCCATCGCATAGCTCCATCGCGCATCGCATAGCTCCATCGTTCCATCGCATAGCTCCATCGCTCCATCGCGTTAAATTAGAAATGAAAGACGCGATGGCCATAATTATACCAACAATTCATTCCAAGGATGAAAACATCCACAACCATCCTCCCCACAGCGCATGCTCCATTTCGCAGGCGACATTATCCATCCCTGCCTCCAATAGCGGAAGTTGACCTTTACTACTTTGCTATGACGTATAGGGGAAAACCCACGTTTTTACTATATATGATGTCACTTCCGGCGATGTGCGCGAAGGCCCCGAATCCGGTCCAAAAATCTGACTGTGGCTGGGGTACTATTAGACCCCCAGCGAGCTGGTTGATCCACAACAACCTGTAACCATTTCGGTCATCTGTACGCAGTAAGACTGACCGTGGGATGGTGTGTATCCATGTTCAGCCTACTTTCGGTAACTGCAAGAGGGAATTTCCAGAAATCAATACCACGTGACTTCGTCAGCCAATCAGCTAAAGTCTACCGACGTAACTCGCCATTTTCGAATCATGTGATGTACTACTTGTTCAAAATTACAGATCTACCACACCTCTTGGACGATACGAAAATTATTCATTCCTATATATTTTGTAAGCCCAGGCAATATCGGTTTCCGAAGCGGTATGAGAACCTGTAATTTACCAGATTTCTCGAGTCTGCTCTCCGCCGGATGAAGGCCGAACAGAATCCGGTAAAGTACCGGATATCGCTCCGCGATAATGGAGACACACGATTCGCAAGGAACTCGATTTAAATGGCGAAGTATACGCAAATGGATCCACAACAGGCCCGCTGTTTTCTGCGGTATGAACAAGTAATGGCGTGGTCTAACCTGAATGGCAGCATATTGGACTGCTCGGTCACAAGTAGGAACTCTTGTTGAAAGCGACGTTAAACCTCACTAATCTCTGACTAACTCCTACTAATTTGAGTCCAGATGTGTCGACATATTACCTAGTTCTCATGCTGCATTTGGTGTAATGGATGAATGGTATTATTTTTCCTCTGAGCTGCTGCGCCGAAAAGTTAACTGATCGGATTGATTTGTCATTAAACTTTTCGAGATGAGAAGCTTCTTCCGAGTGACCGTGATTCATCGAAAAACAACTCTGAGTCTGACGCTATACGGATTACTCGTTTCTGGTCAAGAACAAATCCACACCGACCCGACTGAGACAAGGAAATCGCTGATAAGATTTATTTCTAGCTCGTTTGGTATTCATGCCATGTGGGATACCGAGTGGTTATGGGACATGCTCTCTTTATTTCGGCTATAGGTTAATGGGTTTGGGAGACGAAAGGCTCCTGTATGAACAGCAGTGGACTGGAGACTTAGCAGATTCGCTTGTTGGTGACGAGCAAACACTATCCCAGGACCTAGATGGCTGATTTATTTTTTTAAATCCCATATTTATGTCATCGTCGCAATCTCATCCTCCATAATGCAGGGCTGTTTACTCTTTTACGGATTTGATAGACGAGCCATGACTGTGGATGATGCGCAATCTGGGAATGATGCCCGACTTGCTATGACCACACTTGATTTAGACAAATTGGGACTTCCCGATCACGTGTTGTGCGAGCTCCATATTATTAATATGGGAATAGTTACGAATAAAAACAAAAATACCAAAATACTATAAATTTCTTGATCCAAAATGAAATCGGATCTTTTCATTCCAATTAACAATACAAAGAAAAACACATTACGTTTCTCCTCGAATGTGATATCCATGCAAGAAGAGTGAACCCTGATGGCGCCACACTCAAGTCAGGTGGTTAACGCCAGCTCCATGTTGGTCAATATCAAAATGTTCAAATATCATTTAAATGAGTTACCGGAATATAACCATTTTTATTGGCTGACAGTTTTCAACAAATACATATAGCCATTGCTTTGACGTCTAACTATATGTTAAATACAATGACCTGCGAGTAGGCGAGTGTCAAAACCAAATCTTGTCCCTGGTAGACCCTACCTGGACCATCATCCCTATAGTCCTGGTTCGTCTGACGAAGTCGAACCATGACAAAAGACGAATTCGTCATGACTAAGATCAGTCTTTTATTAATAGTCTTTCCGAACAGCCTTCGTGGACTCATACCCTTTCAGAATATGCCCATATTTGAAACAATTTCGAAGCCAGTAATGTGTCGTATATTTCATCCCCTTTGAACTCGAGTTGTGAGTAGCCGTTATTGTTTTGACTGGAGAGACGCCCACGTGTCAGCGAGCACAGCAAAGAGACCGTTCTACAGAGTATTCCCGTTATAAATTTGGCTTGTCCATGAACCAGGAGAAACACCTCATTGGCTGTTACTTTAATCGGATACACACGATCCCAGGGTCAGTCTCACCGCATATAGATGACCCAGATGGTTACAGGTTGGGGTAGGGGACATAATGCTCCCCTCTCCCCAGATAAGGTTAAATCAGCGTACAGTAAAAACGTTAAACTCTTAGGATGCATGAATTAACCCTACCTGGCTTTGGGGGCGCTATCTCCAGAACAACAAGAAATGGAGAGCTGAAACTCCTTGACTTTATATTTTATCATATTGGGGTCAGTTTGAGCCTATGTGCATAACCCCCGAGCAGAGGATCATGGGTAAATTCAAGATGGAGGCCACGTGGGGTATGATGTTTTTGTCATATTCTTTAAAATTTCTGCTTTTCCGCGATGAAGAGTGGGCAAAAACTATTTTATTTCACATCACAGTAATATTTACTAATTTATCATGTAGTTTTTGCGGAGAAATTGCATAATTAAAAAATTCGGAAAATCCGACCGAAAAATCTACCAAAAAATGCCGTTTTTGAAAATGACGTCACTGTGACGTCACCAAAGCGGCCATCTTGGATTTTTTATACATTTTCTGGTAGAGCTTGACCCAAGGGTGTAGTGTGGTAAGTTTCAGCCCCCTAGCCCAAGGGGTAAGGAAAATAACCAGCCCCCCCCCCCCCCCCCAGGCCAGGACAGGTCCCAAAAAGCTCAGGCCAGATAGGGTTAAGGTAGCGGTACATGTCATATTGTCGGTCCATCGGACAGTTTGTAGATCAATGCTAACATGCAGAGGACGGACACGAACCATAATCGGGTCACGCTGTGGAACATATTAGTTTTTAATGATTTCCGATATTAATCAGATGGTCAGTTTCTTAACACGTTTGTCGACTGGAGAGGAGTCGGACAACTATAAATAAACCGCCCCTCGATCGTCACCGACCCGTGTGTACAAATCCGACCCAATAACCCAGTGTTCGTATTCTCTCACGAATTCCGCGAAATGAATGGTCTTTATATAACCGACTGAGCTGTCCATGATAATTTTTAAGAAATCTTTCCGCACCTCCCAAAATATCGTTATTCTCAGATTATCTGCATTGGCACGTGTCCCGCTTGCTAAATATCGCTATTTTCATTTAGGCCTATCTGGATTCGCGCAAGTGGATTAGCTGCGGCGACCAGAGTTCATTTATTCACGCCACGCGAACATTTGGGTGCCCTACCATTTGCGTACACCTCGCCATCCATAAGATGGCTTGCGAATCGTGTGTGTCTCCATTATCGCGGAGCGATATCCGATACTTTACCGGATTCTGTTCGGCCTTCATCCGGCGGAGAACAGACTCGAGAAATCTGATAAATTAAAGCTTTTCATACCACTTCGGAAACAGATATTGCCTGAGCTTACAAAAGATATAGGTATGAATAACTTTCGTATCACCCAAGACGCGTGTAGATATGTAATTTTGAACAAGTAGGGCAGCACATGACTCGAAAATGGCGAGTTATATTGGGGTTACGTCGGTAGACTTTACCTGATTGGCTGACGAAGTCACGTGGTATTGATTTCTGGAAAATCCCAATCTCACGTTCGGCTATTTCCGTATTGGCGGAACGAGCCTCTCACATAGAACGCACAAATCCCCACCGGTGGGGAGCGTATGACGATCAGGCAGTGAACCGGCTACGAAATAGTGCCTTTGATAATCAAGAGATCCGGGCGTATTTTATTGTGAAATTCAGTTAATTTTAACCAAACGAACATAATTCATTCAAATTATTCTAAAATATTTCTATGTTTAGTTGAATAATAGCAATCTACCAGAACTCAGCAACTGGGCTAATTTCCGCCAATACGGAAATAGACGAATGCGAGATTGGTTCCGCCGAAAATTAATCGTGCGCATGATAAAATAAGATTCTTTATTGTACTGAGCATCCCATTTGCGACAGAGTACAAAACACATAAAAAGTAGAATAAATAAGAAAGTAAACAAACAGGTGCGACGTTTCCGTTTTCGCTCCCAGAAATCCACTAGGCCAGAGGTCAGTTTTCGCAGCTAAAGTGAGTTCTGGGGCTAGATTGGGGAAATCCCTCTTGCAGTTGCCGAAAGTAGGCTGAGAATGGATACACACGATCTCATGGTCAGTCTTACCGCGTATAGATGACCCAGATGGTTACAGGTTGCGTGCCCTACATCATCCACAAAATATCAGGCTCAAGTTTCAGTGTATAGCAGTCTGATCAAAATAAGACCTATCATGCCGCTCCGCTCAGTATGATAGGTCTTATTTTAATCAGTGAATAGGGTTTTATTAAAATCAATCAATCAATTAATCTCCATATATGAATTATACAAAATATGAGTAATTAACAAGAAAAGAGTATAGAGAGTCATTTACATATCTATCGGAATGACAAATATGTTACTCTGTGTAGCCACCATGGGTCATAATCCATTAAAAATGTGAGACAGTTTACCGTGGTGGACCGAAAGTACACTTACATGGCTGAACAACGACACATTCATCCGATTAAATGACACATTTCAGCGAGGATTCGGCCAAAGTGAGGTGGAGTTAAAGTGCCAATAATAAATTTTAGAATTTTTTTGCACGTTCCAGTATGAAGCTGTAGACCAAATCGGTTACGGTCGACCTTCATATAAAACTGGGCTATATCACCGAGAGCTCCCACTCAACGTTTCTCATTTGACGATACATGTCGCATGCTGATAGCAAAATACGTGCGTAGTGCGCAAGATCAAAGGCGTTACGTGTCTTAACCAACCTGTAACCATCTCGGTCATCTATACGCGGTAAGACTGACCCTGGGATCGTGTGTATCCATTTTCAGCCTACTTTCGGCAACTGCAAGAGAGAATTTCCAGAAATCAATACCACGTGACTTCGTCAGCCAATCAGCTAAAGTCTACCGACGTAACCCCAACGTAACTCAACCCCAGCCATTTTAGAGTCATGTGATGTCCTACTTGTTCAAAATTACAGATCTACCAAACCTCTTTGATGATACGGAAGTTATTCATACCTATATATTTTGTAAGCCCAGGCAATATCTATTTCCGAAGTGGTATGAAAACCTGCATTTTGTCACATTTCTCGAGTCTGTTCTCCGCCGGATGAAGGCCGAACAGAATACGGTGAAGTACCGGATATATCTCCGCGATAATGGAAACACACGATTCGCAAGCCATCTTATGGATGGCGAAGTGTACGCAAATGGTGTCTTAACTTGTGTCTAATTCCCCTCGAAAACACACGACTCCAAGATGCTCATGTTGTTCTTATGAACAGTCACAATCAAAGCGTGACTTCTTCCAGGACAACCTCCCCACAGCGCATGCTCCATTTCGCAGGCTCCAATAACATCCCTGCCTCCAATAGCGGAAGTTGACCTTTACTACGTTGCTATGACGTATAGGGGAAACCAACCAACGCACGGTTCAGTTTGAATCCGACCAAACAACTCCTTTAGTGTTGCACATGAGCGAACTACTTTTCATATGCTCTGTCCAGATAAACAGGGAAAATTATCTCCAGATAATCCTTTTTAACGCTAGGTCAACGGAGGTATTATGCAGACTTGAAAAGTAATCAAAATTTTCGTTAAACATCTATTTTACTATATATGATGTCACTGCCGGCGATGTGCGCGAAGGCCCCGAATCCGGTCCAAAAAATATGACTGGTGGCTGGGGTGTTATTAGACCCCCAGCGAGGTGGTTGCTTCCAGGAACGTAAAAACTTTGTTAACAGGCCTGTGCAAATAATTATTGTAAGAAAACATGTTCTTCAGTTCTCTCATATTGTTAATGCAAGCGAAAGTATATTTCAACCCTCTCGTATTGTCAATGCCAATTCAAGCATATGGCAGTCCTGATATATTGTTAATGCAAGTAAATGTATTCGTCAGTCCTATATCACTTTGTTAATGCAATAGAAATCTTTCTTCGGTCCTCTCATATTGTTAACGCAAGTGAAAGTAACACATCCTTCATCCCTATCATATAGTTGTTGTAAGTGAAAGTATATCATATATTGTTAATACGACTGAAAGTATCCCAGAGTCCTCTCAAATATTTGTAAAAAACTGTTTGTTTATTTGTATTTTGTAGGTGTTAGGTATACAAAGACCTCCTCGAGGTGTTTGGTACAGTAAAATTCACATCATATCATATATTTAGTCAATAACAGTAACGTTGTTAACGGTTCAATTGATTTCCTCCAATTGATACACAGATCTCTGCCTCTCTCATTGAATACGAGGACAGATAACTCGTATACTGCGTGACATAATTCGGTCGACTTTTTATCTTTAGAGTTGTCTCCCTTCCCATGGATTGTTAGCACTGGGTGATCGATACATTTTTGGTGGGAGGTCGTCCTATAATTAGACTAACAGATATCGATTAGGTATAAGTTCAAATCCTTCCATACCGATACTGCCAGAGGTGATCTATAGCCCTATCGACACGTGGCTGCAGCTGGCAAGATTTGTTTTAGATGGATATCCACTTTGCGTGTCTAAGTTGAGTATAAATTGAAGAGAATAGATTTTTGCCTACGTGAAATAGATCTAAACAGTGAAGCGTTGTGGAATTGCCAATTTCTAAGTGCAGGAGATATTTGTGTTTGTGCCAACATCCAGAATCTTGACCTGTTTGTCAGTTTGAATCGGCAAAAATAGTTTTACTTTGTGTTATATTTACACCTATGAAATAAAAAACATTCTCAAAAAGTATTTTCTTAATGAATAGAAACTGATGCCGATCCATACATTTTTAGGGCAGCATCTGTACAGAAATATATATTTCCTGATATGCGCGAACCCAGTCAAATCAAATCTCGATAGAGATTTGCCTGGGCCTGGTCACCTGGTGTATAGGAACAGTAAGCGGTAACCGCCTTTTTCCGTAGTAGTTTTGCATCTGGATGACAATATAACCGATCCAGATGCCAATAGCCTAGTATCAAAACAGCCGACATCACGTACGCCGAGATCGAGGATATATTCTCTTCAATAAGCTCGATGCTCATTTCTCGCACACCGAATTAAATTATGAATGAAATTTCGATTGGCGGTCTCTTGAGGAATATAGCCACTCAGTCTGGTGTTTCTCATAGGCTGAATATTCAAGAGAATATATAGGAGGGGTAGGGGTATATATCGCTAATTTATACCTAAAATATGTTTTTATGATATCCAATAAAATGGCGGGAAATAATTATATTCCAGTAGAAATATTTGACATTTATTAGCAACGACGACAAGCATTTGAAATCAAGTGACTGTTCGGATCACGGAATCTGTATGGCCCAGCGGGCTTGGGATAAATTATTTGCGGTTCGTGACCAGACACATGTCTTGTATAATATTGAAGTGCCCTAAAGCCATGTCTGAGCAGAATTTCTGATGGATAAGAATGTCCTGGTGATTAGTGTCCCTTTTCATATCCTTTTCTATTGCAACCAAGGACGGACACTTGTCCCCAATGTGGAGAAAAATGTCCTGTCTGGGTTAGTAGATGGGAGCCGGACACTGGTATCCAACGGACATTCTTAGCCTCCACACCGGTGAGGCTCTTACGCAGTCTTCCTACAGCGTGGACCAGTTTCGTTCAATCGTCCTATGTTTGAAGTGTGTCCGCTTTGGGACGACTTGTAATCGCAAAGGCACCTTCCGCTCACAATATCTCAATAACATATCAAACCTGTTGAAGAATTCAGAATTTGACCTGAAGAAAAATGTATGCAGGCCTGCAAGTGCCTCCTATATTTCCTATATTTTCCTATATTTTATTCAAAGCCTCCTATATTTCCTATATTTTGACCTTTTCTCATGAAAACTTTCATCAATGCTCTGAAATGAGTGAAATTGGCATGAGGAAATACATTTCAGAATTTATTTTTTTTTGCCTCGCATCGCTCGGCAAATATGGTGACATTTATATCTCTCTTTGTTAAGCAGCAGAATGGGTCTCCTGAATCGCCACCACTATGACTGCATTTAGTGGAAATACTACCAAGTTTGGAACATACTATGTAGCAGTGACCTTCCTTTATTTCCTATATTTTATTAAGAAAAATCCTATATTTCTTCTATATTTTGGCAAATTTCCTCCTATATTTTCTCCTGTGTTTTCAATGAGGAGAACCTTCTGCATCGATTTGGTGACATTGCAAAATGGACCAATGTAGCTCGTATCCTTCCACACCCCAAAAGGCATATTTCGGACGACTTTGCGAATTTTATAATTCATACAATTTTAAATATATGTAAATTACAGAATATTTATTTGACGTGAGATCAAATCAATTGACCACCCAGACGCAGAAAAAAGCAACAAGAATGAAGTTACATCCTCATTTCCGTCATTATGAATTTACCCATGATCCTCCGGGGATTATGCAACTAGGTTCAGAATGACCGCAAAATGATAAGCTACAGAGCAACCCCCACCCACGCCCATACCATATAAGATTAAGATATTTTGTCGATCAATCGATCTTTACTTTCCGAAACTACAGAAATTGAGAGCTAACGCTCCGGGACTTTGTGGTCTATTTTATTGGGATCATTTTAAGCCTATTTGCATAACTCCTCGAGCAGAGGGTCATGAATAAATTCAAAATGGCGGTCATTTGAGGTACTAGAAAAGTGATGTTCTCGTCATTTTTAGATTCCTGCTTTTCGACGAGGAAAGGTGGACAAAGGCTATTTTATTTCACATCAGATTATTATTTACTAATTTATCATGCAAGTTTTTGCGGAGAAAACACATAAATAAAAACTTCGCAAAATCTACCCCAAAACGCCTTCTTTGAAAATGACGTCACTGTGACGTCATCAAAGCTTGTTGACGTCACCATGTTTTTTTTAAACATTTGCTGGTAGAGCTTGACCCA
Organism: Hanleya hanleyi; assembly: GCA_036873755.1. Lineage (NCBI taxonomy): Eukaryota > Metazoa > Mollusca > Polyplacophora > Lepidopleurida > Hanleyidae > Hanleya > Hanleya hanleyi. The sequence continues at coordinate 8,812 of JAVTVY010039661.1, read as the reverse complement.
AGGGTATAGTGTGGTAAGTTTCAGCCCCTTAGCTCAAGGGAAAAGAAAAACATTCCCCCCCCACCCAAGCCATTCCAATCCAGTCAATGTTATACGTCTACAGAAATCCTGACCCATTTTTGTGCACTGTTATTGTACTTTAAGATACAAGTGTATAGTAGGCCCTACGTGAGCTTTCCCTTCCAACCTTGAACTTGGGAATATCCGTTGATGAGAAAAAGCGGGACCAGAATTCGTTTTGTGTCAAGAGAAGACATTCCAATCTATATTTAGACGAGGAAGCGTCGATATGTTGTTCGACAAGTGCTAATGTCAGTGAAACATCATTTGTAGACATTGTATTACCGCTAGGTGTTAACCTGAACCCCTCTCTGGACTTGGAGAATGATATATGAACATTCAAGTGTTAAAAATCTCGCCTTATTGTTACTAATGGCCCTCCATAGATTTCCATGGACGTCATCGCAAAGCGTAATACCACAGTGGCTTGATCAGCAGTAGGTGTCTTCGTCGATGTCTACATGTCGTCTCCTACTATATCTTTATCTATGATATATGCAGTTGATTCGTAAGCAAATATGGCCGCCATCGACCAATCAAAATCGGCATATTTCCAAGTGACGGATTTTGATGTCGAAAACGGCTATATGTATGTTATTCTGCATCGTGATGAAGAACGAACGAGTCCCAAAATCAAAAGTTGCACCGATTTGGTGCGTTTGTGAATACACACGTTGTCTTATTGGAATGAAATTTCACACACATGTATTGCATTTTGTACAGATTGACGAGCATTTTGCAATTTTGCTCTTGATCGATCAGTTTGTCGGCCATATTGGATTAACCTAGTTTTCAAAGAAAAAAAACCCTTCCAAGATCTTCTCTTGTTGAACCGATCGACACAATATTTTGCGTACGTCGCCGATGGGTCGAGGTCTTACCAAATTCATCATTTGAAATTGCTCTCTAAAACAATATGGCCGCCATTGACCAATCAAATTCGTTCGATTTTCAAGTAACGGATTTGGATGGCGAAAACGGCTATATATATGTTATTCCTCATGATGATGAAGAACGCACGGGTTTCAGTGTCGGTAACTCCACCAAATGTCCCGAAGGGCCACTATTTGGAACCCTTGATTGCCGCTCGAAGCTATATTTCTTAACAGATCTTCCAGTAAAGCGATGTATACAGATTCGAAATTTGCCGATTCTGACAATTCAATGCACGGTAACATACTCGATAATCGATTCGATTTAACAAAATATATTATCAATTGGTCAAATTTTATTTAGAATCCATCATCTCAGCCATGGTTCGTCTGACAAATCCGCTGGTACGGAGTATACAACCTGCATTATGAAGGATGTTAGAATCCTTCCATCAAAAAGGTACCGGTATATGACATTTTATCAACAGTAAATTACAGTTTGGCTTTCTGATGTTCAGGATATATCGGAAAGATCATATTCAAAAGAGAAAGCTGGACATTCATTTAATACGTCGCGGTTAACGCGGCGTGCTACAAGTTGGGATACGGGACTGTTTCCTGACAAATACAGAAGTACATGCAATCTCACGCTCGTTTATAGAAAGTACTCTCCGTATACCATTCGGCACCCGGTCTAGATTTCACGCGCCAGAAACTTCACAGATGCTGATATACAATGGTGACTATATCACACTATTGATTGCTGGGTCGGTGAATTACTGGAATAATTGTCAATCCATACTACTGAACATAGATTTCAAAAGGATAAAAAGGAGAGTTCGGATTTCAAAGACCGCTGCGCGATATATATAACTGAATGGAATACTGTGTATATGTGACGGCATTTATTACTGCATGCTTGGCATCCCACACGGCAATTATAGCGAAACTGATTTGAATCCCGTCGATGGTTGTTTCCTATGTCAGGCATATCGGATCCGTCTGACACTTTGGGTTGAGTAGAACTGCTACACGTTACCCAATTTTCTTGAACACCTATCACAGCCAGAAATAATCGTTCATGCGTACACGTCGATCCGTCATAGAAAAGAAGCCGTGATGTCTAAGAAGAACAGAGTCGCAAAGAACAGAGAGTTGCAAAAGGCAGAGATATCATTCTATACTCGCGTATAAACAATCCGAGTGCTGCCAACAAGTTACTCGTGTACACACGATCTAAGATAATGAGCAACCGAAGAATTTGTAGAAAACTGCGGTGAGTCGTTCACACGGATACGTGAAAACTGGACAAGGAAAACTTCTTGGTCGTGTGTACCAGGCCTTATATAGTGAGAAATTGTTTATACCGATTTGGGAAAGGTTTACCAGTGATTCGTTTCGAGGATTTGCCTAGGAAATTCTAGATCGATATGCAAGGTGGCATTGGTCGCTTTTCGAAATGTTGTCCCATTAAAACACCATTAAAAATTCAGCTTAATGGCCCACTGAAAAGAAATTGCCATTAAAATATGTTGAATTTCAGGGACTTACATTTTAATGGTCTAATATGCCATTAACATTTGTAGGAAGCCGGAATTATTAGTCTGCATTTGCCATTAAAATTATTAAGGGGTGAGTGCAAAAAGTTAATGACCTTTTAATGCTTTTAATCTAATAGTAAATTGCAATGTATTGAAACTAATGGGGTTTATGCAAGGTATTATATTAATGGGCAGTTAAAGGCAAATACTCAACCCTTAATTCTAGTGACCCTGTAATATATATCGAGACAACTGAATGTTCTCAAGAGACTAAATGCTAAATTAGCCAAAAATCATTCTTTTATTTTGCCTAATTATAATTGCTGCCGATCGACTTGGCCCTTCTGCAAGCTCAGTTATACTATAGGCCTACTAATATAATGTCATTTAGAAAGTAGGTGGAGCAACATTTCTATCCAATTATTTTTATGATGATATTTGTAGTTGTAAGTCAGACGCATATCGAAAATGGCTCCTCTCGGCCTAAATTTTACAAAGTTATGCCCTTTACAGAGATATTAATTTCTGATTTTGTGATATATGCTTGAATGTAACAAACTTTATCTGCAGAACTGTGTTTGATACAGCTCCTACATTTTGGAAACTAGAAGCTAACAGAAAAATTGGTGGCCTCAACCGCTATTTTACAGAGTTATGCCCCTTTTCATGTGCAATAATTTCTGATTTTGTGATATATGCTTGAGTGTAACCAGATATATCTAAGTAACTGTGTATAGTACAGCTGCCAAATTATGAGGGAACTTTTTTATCTAGTTGTGTTCTAGATGCCTACAAAACAATTTGTCGTCTCGCCCCATATTTTGTTGGGTTATGCCCTTTTTCGCATGTAATAATCTCTGATATTTCTTATATATAGTTAACTGTACAAGTTATATCTGCAGATCCGGGTTCGGTATAGGTACTAAATTTTGAAACATTTTTAGTTGTATTCTAGAAGCATACAAAAAAATTCTTCATCTCGGCCCTTATTTCATGGAGTTATGTTCCTTTTCGGGTGTGTCTTGGATATACTGGAATGTACCAGTTATATCTGGAGATCTGTGTTCGGTACAGGTACCAATATATTTTTTAATTGCTTGGGGGAAGCCAAGGGGTATTGTGAGTCTCACCCTCATGTTTTACTTGTATTCGGATGTGAAATTCATCAATCGTTTTTGCAACACTTTCCTCATTCATGCCCAGCAACGTGACAGTGGTAGCATGCGTAAAGTAGCATCAGCAATTGACAAATAGATCCATACCCTTTGATTTCGTCACAAGACAGCTTGACCAAATATTCCAAGGAGCCCTCGGATTTCGTCGTTCACTTTCCTATATTCCGATTAACCAAGTTTCGTGCCTCCATTCATTCTTGTCACTGCGCCATGCATCCAATACACTCAGTTTGCATGTCAGTTCTGGATCACATACGTACATTACCTGTACGTATGGCCCTATCCGGCAAAGCAGCAACCCCTTATCACTTTCTGTCCCCCTACTTTTTATCGAGTCCGGCGAGCACTATGTTAGTCGTGAAAAATGATGTCTCGAAACTCAACGAGTGATTCGAAAAGGTTTCGTAACCCGTGCGCTTGGAAAATTCAATTGACCGTTGATTTTTGAAGACGGTTTACAGGGCTCCTTCCCATTATCAAACTGTTTGCTGAACTGGAGGAAAATATGAGACAGAAAAAGTGGGAAGGGCTTGTTTTATTGCCGGATAGTTCCGCGTATACGGCCCATGCAGATAAGTGGGTCTGGGCTGACACGCTTAAACGCCGGTGCTAGGGGCCGTGTAGATACTTCATAGTCTCCTCATGAACATCTGCAATAAAAGCGCGGCTGAGATACTAAGGCTATATCTGACAATCCACCGTATTCTTGAGTCTGAATGTGAGGTGCCGAGGAAAGCTTTCCTGTGGAGTCATATGGTTACTTTATAGTCGCCAGACGTCAATTTTCCCACCTCTGGCATTTAGCTCCAATGCAAATTGAGTGTATATGACGTATGGTGTAGTGACAGAAACGAACGAAGGCATGAAATCTTGACGAATATTCTGCTCGATCTTCCCTCGACAAAGGTAAGCCGAATGCTCGTATAATGCATTCTGTGTTTGGGCAAAATTCATGTGGCAATTTACTCTCTGTAATGAGGACTCTTTTCACGATGATGTCTCGCATATTTCCTTTCCAAACGATGGTAGCGAACTATTTCTCAAATTAAAATAATTTCTCTTTCTCTTCTGGTACCATATCGCTGTGCAGACACTGTATTCAGTAATTGGAAATGGTTACCGATGGACCCGTCGCAGAGAAATGGGAACGGAAGTTAATCATTACCTCAGTTTCACTATACGTTTTAATGTCTTCGTTCGTTCCGTCACTAAACCTCGCTACGTCTTAATCGATTTACATGTGCGGCTCTCGAGCAGTGAAACAGCTGATTCCCACTCCCTGTCCACTATTTTTATCGAGTTCGGCAAATATTTCGACAGCCGCGAGGAGCTGATGTGACTGCAATCGGTCTTCAAACATCAACGACCGATTGTATTTCTCCAGTATACCGCCATCATCTTTGTACAGGTCACGTGATCGGCATGTATCGCAGATTTCCGATCACATACCTCTAAGAAGAAGATGGCGATACTAGTGAAAATGATCCGGGACTGTTCATGTAAATTTAATAAGAAACAGAATGGCGTACTGATGGAACGAACTGAGACATGAAAACTTCGCGAGATTCCATTGGTCAGTTTAGCCGCCCTGGCATGCATGCCCATACTGCCTTGGCATCCTTTCAAAACGTATACTTCCTTTACCCTTTCTCCGCGATTGTGGTTGAAACAAGCGGGAAGGTGGGGTGTTTTCAAAAATAGATTTACGCACATAAAAGAGATCGAGAGTCGAATTGAGATGTTTAAACGTTTGAATTCAAGTTTATAGGTCGTCGAGGTAGAAAGTAGAGAAGAAAAACTTATTGAAGCGATAAATGACCATTTTGGACGATGGGAAACTTTCATTGTGTTTTCTTTCAGTATATAAAGAGTTGAGGGAGGGTGTATTTATTAATTTTCGTATCATAATTACTAACTGACCAGCCCCGAGAACCTGTGAGACTGACTGACGGAGAGATTTATCCAATGGATATAAACAAATGCATATCCTTATAGTGGCAATTTTAATAACATTTTTTCCGAACAATATTTAATCGATGTTTTCGGTACTTCTGTATGTCGTTGGGTCTTATTAAGATGCAAACTCGAGTTAAAAGGCCAGAAAACCTCATACCAGAATCCAGCAGGAAAGTCTAAGTGATGCAGGCTAAAATATTATACAAGTGTATGTATCTCCGTGCGGTTCATGCGCTTTAACGTCAAAGAATGAAAATGTTCAATATTTCTGACTGCCTTTGGATATTATTGCTTCTGACACATGAAATGCAGCGTTGGCACCTTTTGATGACTCTGAAAGTGAAACAGCTCGAAATCAGATGTATGGGCTATGCTTATGGCGGCCATTTTTTCATGGCGGTCGTTTCGCGAAAGAGGAGCCGTATTTTATATACGGGGAACATGACTAGTAGGGGTTCGCCACCTGTTCGGGTTCCCCTGTGTGTATACGTAACAATACATGCAGAATCTGAATAAATAAAATAAAAACTAAATAAATAAAGATCAGATCTCAAAGTATACTTAAATCCACACTAGAAGTTCTGCGCAAAATAGTTACCCGGTCCCAGTATACAGGACGGAATAGTTCAATTATATCTGCAATTTCTGTTTCTCGTTTAATTCGAATCCCACGCTTTCGCTTAATACCATTTCCGCGTGTACCGGTATCATTATCTTCAATAATCTCATTTATATAATAATACCGGCATAATCTGAGCTCGACTTCTGCTCTTTTTTTATTTATTACGACATATACCGATCCAATATACGCACTGGTTATTAATTTATGAAGAAGTAGGCGAAAAAAAAAGTAATTTGAGTCCGTGTTATTAATTAAGTTTCTTGATATGATACCCCATAGAATATAGATATATGTCGCCTCGATACGTCCTATCTGGGCTGTCTACGATAATGAAATCGCCTGGAGAGCATCAATTTATCGCTGAATGAATTACTAGAATTATGAGTTCTTACTGTAAAATCTATAATCGTGGAGAAGAAATGTACCTTCGCTGCCATTATATTACGCATATTCCCAGCAATTACACGAGAATTAATTACTAGTATCTGTAAGGGCGGACTTTGGCCGTTTCAGAAAACTACATGTATAAGTCCGCGTCGAATATGCCTGTTAGAAATACGGAAAAAATGGATTATTGCCTTATTCAAGCAGGGTTTCAATAAAACATTCATCTGGACATCCGGAAATCCAATACTATTTATATATTACCGGTATATAACAATTCCTGGAAAAAGTTCCTTTTTGGTATTAGAAGACACGCGTTGTATTGCGTCGAGAGTGCATCTCAAGAAAGGTGCCTTGGCTGCCATTTTATCACGATTGAGATCATTGACCCGAAATTGTAAATCCAAAGCCGCGTTTTGAGGCTAGTAGTAGTGTCACCGCAAAAAAACCTCAAATTCTCCCCGGATGTAACTATGACGTCACAACTTCCGATGGTGGCGCCATCTGTACACTCTGGATGCAAGGGAGACAACTCGGACAGATCAAGGCATGTACTGACATGTTATGGATTGCATCAGCCTTGGCTGTGTGCCAAGTGTTGACCACTATAGTTCGGTTAACCTTTGACCTTTGTATTCTTCCGCGGTGATGCGGTCATGTCTGGCGGTGATGCAGTCGCCTCCGCGGAGAAAAAGTAGTTCCCAGAAAACAAATACGCTGCATGGTCCGATTGGGTCGAGTGAGGTATCAAAGTGAAGCATTCGTGAAGGGGCATCTGATGGGCTGGGTGCGGGGTTGAAATAGCGCCATTCTGCGCATGCGCGATGGCAAAAGGGTATGGAAATAGACGTTTTGGAGCTAGGGGAGCCACTAATGGTCCGATGGGGTCGAGTGAGGTATCAATATGAAGCATTCGTAAAGGGGCATCTGACTGGACTAGTGGTTCGGGCGTTGTCACCATTCTGCGCATGCGCAAACAGGGAATTGTGGGAAAAGGGTATGGACATAGACGTTTTGGGATCGAGGTGAGCCCCTAATGGGTCGATAGAGTCGTATGAGGTATCAATGTGAAGCACACATGAGGGGGCATCCCCCTGGACTAGTGTCTCGGCCGTTGTCACCATTCTGCGCATGCGCAGATAGAGAATTGTGGGAAAAGGGTATAGAAATAGACGTTTTGGGATCGAGGTAAGCCCCTGATTGGGTCGAGTGAGGTATCAGTGTGAAGCACACATGAGGGCGCATCTGACTGGACTAGCGGCTCGGGCGTTTTCACCATTCTGCGCATGCGCAGACAGGGAATTGTGGGAAAAGGGTATGGACATAGACGTTTTGCGGTCCACATGGGCCACTATGGGTCCTATGGAGTCGTATGAGGTATCAAAGTGAAGCATTCTTGAAGGGGAATCCGACGGGGTGGGTGACACGTGGAACTGACGTCATTCTACGCATGCGCGGTAGACCAAGAGTATGAAAATAGACGTTTTGGGATCTAGAAGAGCCCCTAATGGGCCGATGGAGTCATATGGGGTATCAATGTGAAGCACACATGAGGGGGCATCTGCTTGCACTAGTGGCTCGGGCGTTGTCACCATTCTGCGCATGCGCAAACAGGCAATTGTGAGCAACGCCCGCCAACGCCAAGCTCAGCGCTTCAACGGCCTGGTGAATTAGCCCAAAAGCTCTGATTTTCATGAAATTGTCGCTAATTCATTGGAAATGCAGTTACGCCCGTCAACGTCCGCCTTAACGCCCTAGCATAACAACTTGACGCCATGATATAGACAGATGAGAGAAGAAGAACAACAACAAGGATGAGAGAACAACAACAACAACAACAAGTTTTTTTTTTCATATAGTTTATTTTCCCCTCCATCATAACATACCCACGCTGGGGGAGCCGCGTTGGGTATGTTTACAATTTAAGAATACTCTTGTCCAATCAGAGACCGCCATTTTGTCCTGCCATATTCGTTCTTGCCAGTTAGATGTATTCTCGGCTGCACTTGTCCAATCAGAAGCCGTCCTTAAGAAAGTCCCATCTTCGGCCCTGTTCGCTCTCATCCGTTTGTTCTAATCGGCGTCGGTCAGGCCTGGATATTCGTTGGGCAGCATATCCTGAAACAGTTGTTTGCGCATTCTTATCGCATTTTCCAGGGCCTCGGTGGGTGGTAACCTCATAGACTCTTCCAAGTGACGCTT
>JAVTVY010039660.1:0-18367 GCA_036873755.1 Hanleya hanleyi | reverse complement strand
CTCAGTGATAGATGGTTTTGAATTTCGAATAATATTTGAACAAATATATATCAATTTGTATATTTTCAATTCTGGTTTATAACTGTGCAAGTTTTAAATGCACACCCAACGCCTGTTTTATCGAACTATTTGATTTGACTGTTTCTGTGGTGGACACTGACGGGGAATTCTGGAAATGAATTAGAACACGGCCGATTTGTACCATATAGAATAGACAAGAATAGCTCTTTATTTATGCTTATATTTCAAAGGGTTGACGTAAACAGAGAAACAATAAATTGACAATGTTTGGCGGCCTCGGCCTTGACAATCTCGACTTCGGACTCCAAACTGTATGCATCGTCGGATGAATGATATAACTAGTTTATTGAACAGAAAAATCGTTTGGCTTGTATCTGGATCAAGTTTCATTACATTTTAGTGTACATTTATTGAGATATCTACTTCTAAGTCGCTTGACTTCGGTCTCGGAGCGTCGATTCCAAAGATGAGGAGGAAAAAAAGAATAAAACTAAAAAAATACGGAGCGGCCGAATATTTCGGGGCGGGCGGTGATGCTAAACAGGAAACTTTTTTAACCAGCCTAATGTGCGCGAATTACGATAGTGCCCTGTACGTAGACTTTTGGCATGGAGTGACGAGCATACGAGTTTTAGACAATAGCCCCAAACTAAAAGCTAATTATCTTACTGCTTGTTAATAGTCTATCTGTTTCCGTGCGTTTATATTTATTAGCACATAATAAGGATGTATGGAAATATTGATCCTTGATTTCACATTTTATATCATCAATCTTAAATTTGTACAAACCACCATCTTAGAATTGGCCCGGATCGTTTCGGACACAGGGCTAAGTAGCACTGTTGTGTCAGAGATATATTTTTTTAAATTTAAATTTAAATTTAAATTCAATTTTTTTTCAATTTTAAAATTTCTATTTTTGTTTAGAATCACTAAATTATCATATAGCTTACTATTATACTCATACGTGGCCATATTTTAAAGCGAGAACCCGTGTTTGTCAAGCATGGAAAATTACACTATATATAAAGACCAATTTATCTGGTAAGCAATAATTCTCAATTATTCCTAGATGGTATGGCCCATTCACACACCAGGCTAACTGGAAATTTTGCAAGATTGGAATAAAAATGTCAACCTAAACAGTCACCAGGCTAACTTAGAGTCTTACGAAAGCTTTGAGCGCTTCAGTAATAATTATCAATTATTCGGGTCGGTTTTAATCATTCCCGAAACGCCAGATCTGAAAATATTCAAAATACCATTTGTGAGTTTCTATAAAACATCAGTAATGCAAAGCAAAGGTACACATCAGAATAATTGTACTTCCTCCGTTGCTGTGATAACAACAACCAGCAATAATCTTCAATTGCCCCTACAATGCATATTAGGAATCAGGGCTACAAACCGGGCTCGTTTTGATAGGATCATGTGCAATGATGATGTTTTGATTTTGCATCCTGACTTCGCGCTCCGCATTGTTTTGATTTCGCATCCCGACTTCGCGTTCCGCATTGTTTTGATTTCGCATCCTGACTTCGCGCTCAGCATTGTTTTGATTTCGCATCCTGACTTCGCGCTCCGCATTGTTTTGATTTCGCATCCTGACCTCGCGCTTCGCATTGTTTTGATTTCGCATCCTGACTTCGCGCTCCGCATTGTTTTGATTTCGCATCCTGACTTCGCGCTTCGCATCCTGACTTCGCGCTCCGCTTCTAGTCTTTGCATTGTATTGTTTTGATTTCGCATCCTGACTTCGCGCTTCGCATCCTGGCTTCGCCACTTCGCATCCTGGCTTCGCGCTGTTTTGATTTCGCATCCTGACTTCGCGTTGCATGTTTTGATTTCGCATCCCGACTTCGCGCTTCGCATCCTGACCACGCGACTTCGCATCCTGCCTTCGCGACTTCGCATCCTGACTTCGCGCTTCGCATCGTGGCTTCGCACTTCGCATCCTGCCTTCGCATCTTGACTTCGCATCCTGTCTTCGTTCTTCGCATCCTGGCTTCGCCACTTCGCATCCTGACTTCGCATCCTGCCTTCGTGTCGGTCCAGATTCATAACACAATACAGCGATGTCCCTTCTCGGCCATCATAGAAAAGAAATAGGTCTCAAACGTTTTAATACGACTGTAATTTAGTTGAAAGCGTCGTTGAATCATATTCACTCTCTCGCTCATTCCAGTTTTAAGATTCAAACAATATATTAGCCAAACTAAACTCTAGGAGGTGTGACAATACTATTAAAATTCCTTACTTATTATGTAGTAAATTTGGCTGGCACATCCCCAGAAAAACCTATTCCCAATATTTCGTTGCAACAAATGACTTACTTTGCTGGAAAGACTGATTTGTTCCGTCAAATTTATCGGCAATTTGAACATATGATGAGCGGCTCGATTTCGAACCAGTCGCCATGATAGACATTCACCGGACAGAAACTAAAAATGCCCTAAAACACCATGGGGGTATCCGACAAAAAGCTGTCACAATGTTGCTGTCTGCAGACACTGTTCCAGCTTTTTTGTATATTTTTCTTTTTCAAATAATCCGAAAAGAATTTCAATATATACATGTATGATACCAACCATTCCTTCCTGGGATGAATAACAGCCAATCAGCAGACGCTGATTTCTGCGGTATTTCATCTTCTATACACACTTAATAGTGTAATCTAACCAGGAGGTTGTAGGTGTGTTTCTGGTCTTCACTTTTACACTAGAGCCTGATTGACCTTCGACCTGTGAGTGAAGTATCCGGGTCCTGTCACGGCCTTCGACACTTCGCACCATGTTTCAACCGGTAATGTGCTCATACTCGGCGTAAACGGTCACTTCCGGTCATGTCACCTCCAAGCATTCGGATGTGGCATTCCGAGGTTAAAGGTTGATCAGACTCTAACTGCACTTTCTCTACTACTATTAATCAATTGTAACAGACGTCCACGTTTGTTTGTATTTAATGAATTTCGAATGAAGAGGTTTTCACATCTTGATCGAACTGATTAGAACTATATTCTGCGAGTGAGGGTGACTGTTGAGTGGGCCGGGGGTGTGAGGAAGGGATGCAGTCTAAAGTTTAGTTCCTTATTTTAGTTTTCCTCCAGTGGTGACATATCACATTCTGTTCAAAACTTTGCTGTAAAAAAGCTCATTTTCCATCAGACTTTCTCAAATGAAATATTATTCATAATATCTATACTGGATCTGTGCACTTAGATATTTGAAAGTACCTCAAAATATATTCGATTTGTATGACTTTCAGCTTGAAAAAAAAATAACTATACTTCATACGTAATATTCAAAAGTATTCTCTGTATTTTACTTTTTGCATGAGAATACATGCTTGTTTCCAGGTACATATTACAGTGAGAAAGAGCACTAATAAGTATTAATTGTTGTTGGTTTTGTTGTTACTACAATCGTAGAGAACCATTCCCACATGTCATCACAGCATTTCAGTGTATATATCATTAAGCATATATAATTCAATGTTGAGATGTCCGCTTGCTCTTCATTAGTTTGTTCGTGCTTTTATTGAAAATTGCGTTTTGGAGACGCCTTCTTCCTGTCTTCAAATCGTTACCAAACGGGAGTTCTCCCCTTTACAACCCCGTTGACATAAGTTACGGTACGTGTCTTAACCCCTTCCTTTCGAATATACATCTTCGGTCATCTGAGCCCATCATCTTCGTATTCACTCGGTTTATTATTCATAAAATAAAATAATAAAATAAAATCGCGTACATACAGATAAGTTCGTGTTGCGAATCTTGCTGTTAGTATTTGATTAATTTCCACACTTCCTAATTGGCCTGCCGATAACTATACTGTAGAGGGAAAGGGGCGGGGATGGATGGCCAGCGCGTACTCTACGTTTTAGTTTATTTTCATTGACGTTGACTTTTATAATAATGAGATATACTATTAGCAAATAACATTTTGCAAAACTACTATTCATAATATCTCTGCATCAATGCAGTAATTTAGCCAAATTATTATATGGAATACCCCAAAATGTTGCGTTATTATTCCAAATCATTCGTTTCTTTTTGCGATTTGATCCTCCGTATTCTCCTTATGTAAAAGCCCCAATAATCTTCTTTTGTGTTTAATAAGAGAAAGCAAACTCAACAAAATACAGCAGGAGACAAGCGAATATGTAAACCGGCATGTCCGTTGCGCAGATTGTTATGCATGCGCGTGGCATTATGGAAGCGAGACCGGAGTCTTCCACTTTACCTCTATCAGTGAAATGCAATAGAAAGTTTCATTTCGGCTTCTATCGTGTAGGAATCCGTGTCAACTATGTATACCCAACAACAAGCCGGCAAACCCGTTGTTGATCGTAGACAGCTATGAACTGTCATGTTATCTTCCTGTCTGGGGAACTGACAATAAACCGTGATGTCTATGTTATGAGTAGCAAAATATCGCCAGACAGGATAATGCGAGATCGGTAACAGCCAACGTTGAGGCGGGGAGGGTCGAGGAGCTTCGGGATTTCGTTTCATTCGGACCGACTCACGGTTTAGAATGTTTCGTGATATCTCCAGACTGACCGGGGATTACGATTGCACTGGTGTTCCATTCATCAACATTCATCACTGAGATACCTTTGTTGACTATCTAGATAAGAAGCCAAAGGGATGACGACCGGGATCATCAACGATGAGACAGAAGATCCAATGTTGGTGATGGAGAACGAATCGGACTATAAACTCTTACACCGTGTACAGACCCAACGAGTTCCAATCTGTCATGCAGCATTTCCACTATACTGGCTACCTCTTCCCTGCTCCTCCCCTAAATTCTGCTCGTATATAGGAATTTCCTAACTATTTTGTTAAACATAGGAATTTCTAGGAACACAACCAAAATACAGGAAATATAGCAACGCCATGATCAGTCCTCTCATCAAGGATATTTAAAATAGAATTATCGTGTGTTATGTTATGGTTTGTTACGCATTTTGACACTGAACACTGAGGAGCAGGGGCCAGAAAGGACCTAGTATCTTTAGATTGGTAAATGGCCCCAGGTCAGGTGCAATACACAGTACCAAAATAAAATACTTCCACTACAGGAAATTGTTCAATTGGCATGAAGTACAATATTATATTGTAAACTCAGAAAAATTTCAAGGCACCGAGTCTTATCATTCTCGAGTAACAGGGATGTGAAGTAGTGCATTCGTGCAAAATAGTTCATTCTGAGGTGAAAGCAATTCTTATTGTTCTCTGTAAACACATGAAGATAAATGATAACCAGAACCAGATTTGGTCTACGACCACATATTGAAACAGCGAGTATGCTGTATCAAGCTGGTTCTGGCTATCGTTTCTCTTCATATGTTTATAGAAAGAAATATGAGGTGTATTTTTCTGTTTAAACTATTTCATAAAAATACAAATCATGTAAAAAATTCGAGTTAAAATAAAATATACATATATATATATATTTTTTTTTGTGATCTCCCAAATTTTGTTTTCTCATTATTGTCCTTTCCAGTTTAGCAAATAGCCGAAATTTATCTACATATTCCATTTCACACCCTCGATTTAAAACAATTTATAGAAGGAGACAACTTAATTTCACCAGGAAGGTTGTTCCATAGTTTCGAACCAATATGAGATAGGGAGGACAGATCAAATCTGGTGGTCCTCACTCAGGGAATTTCCAGGACTAGATATCCTCTTAAATTATATGGACTTTCTTTAAGTTTGAACAGTTCCTGGATGTACGACGGAGAGCGTTCATGAATTGCCTTATATATTTCAGTAACCAATTGCCTCTTCCTTTTCAGCTTCAAGCTTGGCATTTTAGCGCTCTGTAGTAGAGTTTCATAGGAGCTGGCAACAGCCATATACACTGAACGAGTCATCTCTCTTTTCAAGTCTCTTTACATCCCACACTTTAGTTGGATACCACACTAAAGGACAGTAATCGAACAGGGAACGTACATAACATTTCAGGGCCGTCAATTTAACATTTACATTTAGAATTCCACCCAATCTATGGAGGGCATTTAACTGTCGGCCTGCCCTCAAACATATTTCGTCAATGCAGCTAGAAAATGTGAGTTCCCTATCAACATTTATACCGAGCAGCTTTACGTTTTGTTCTGCAACAACACTAGATCTGTTACTTGCATTGTGACATCATCAGATGATCCGGGGTGATCAACTGGAACTTTTCAATTACCGGCAAACCAAGTTATGCATGTACTGGTCTCAACTGATAGGTGTTGGATGGCATCTCCAAGGAGAGTCTCCACGGAACTAAGTGTATTGTCACCAGCATAGTTTAAAAGAGATGAATTTACAGTGAACCACGTGGGGTCACTCATAAAGAAGTTGAACAAAACAGGACCCAAAACGGAACACTGCGGAATGCGTTTGAACTCGCTGACAGTGTCTCCTTGCTTCGTTCGTCATTTTCGATGCCTTAGATAAGACGATAACACAATGAGGCTTTTCTCTGATATCCCATAATCATGTAATTTAGCCAAGAGTAAATCGTGTTGGAGGCAATCGAAAGCCTTCGATATGTCCACCAAATTGATGCAAATTTAATTTTACTGTCAATTGCTTTTCTCCATTTCTCGACAATATGTATCAGGGCATACTGGCAGCTATAGCCCTTTCTGTAGGCAGATATAAGAGGCGAAAATACAGTTTCTGTGAAAGCAGTAATCTGGTTGTTAATGCTTTTCTCGAATACTTTCGACACACATGTACAGGTCAATACACTGACAGGTCGGTAATTTGTTTTCTGAAGACAGCCACCCTTCTTGTGTATGGGATTGACCTCAGCAAGTTTGAGCTGACTGGGAAATAAACCTCGGTCAAGATATTTATTGATTATCTTTGATATAGGTCCAGAAATTACTACCGAAGCATCCTTGACAAGTCTAGGCGAAATGATATCGTAGCCTGCTGCCTTGTTCTCGTCAAGAGATGATAGGACTTTCGTAACGGCCTCAGAAGTTACCGGTTTGAAACTGAAGTTGATGTGTTCGGTTTGCTTCTCAGTTACCATGTTGATACTGCTGTGCCCTTTCGAGTGGAGTACGCAACACAATCACTGGGAGTAAGTGTCGTCGTATCATCGTCGGATGCATCACATATATCGCCAGCGACATTGGTGAAATAATTAGTCAAAGTTTCAGCTACTTTCTGCTTACCAGTAATTAGTGTGGAATTTTCCTCTATTTGAATATCTTCTATAAAAGTTCCCTTTTCCGAGGAATAGGGTCTAATGGGATAGAGGTTTTTCCTAGATTAATCGCATTGTTGGATGATAAGTCTCCCTGCCGATTTTCCTCGTAATTTCGTAACTAAATTTTGTTGTTTTCTAAAGAGTTTCCAATTGAAATCGACGGGAAATCGATCATACTTTTTCTTAAGCTGAGACTTTTTCATTATCGCCTTATAAAGTTCTTTGTTCATAAAAGGCGGATCATTAGGACGGACCAGTTCGGTTATCGAGGGGGCATGCCTTTCAACAACGTTCTGCAGCAGTGTGTCTAAATTCCTATCATCGCAGCTGTATGAGCTTTCATAGGGCGTTTAAACTGCTAAGAAAAATGCACGCAAAGCAATACTCATACTGGCGAAGTGCCCTGATTTTCATTGTGTCCTCCTGTATGTCTAGCAAGCTGAGATTTATGGGCACAGATATAGTCACACAAATGACACCGGTTGATTTCTTGTCGGTGTGTATCCTCATATGTGCAGCAAGTCCACATTTCCAGGAAGTGCTAAACAAACAAACAGAGCATTGTGTGCCTTTTTTTCAGTGTGTGTTCTTAAATGTGGAATAAGGGAAGATTTTACCCGGCATCTATATTCACACAAATGGCATTTGTATGGCTTTTCGCCAGTGTGTATTCTCATGTGTACAGCGAGACTAGCTTTCAGGACAGTGCTATATACACACAAAGAACATTTGTATGGCTTTTCTCCAGCATGTCTTTTCATATGTATAGCAAGGTTTGGTTGACGGGCACATCTATAGTCACACGAAGAACACTTGAATGGCTTTTCCCCAGTGTGTGTTCTCAGATGAGCATACAAATCACCTGTCCGGGAACTTCTATACTCACAGAAAGAGCACTTGTGTGGCTTTTCTTCATTGCGTTTCATGTGAGATCGAATATGCCTTTCCAGGCTACTTTTCTGGACATAGCAACAATCACACGTTGAGCACTTGTATGGCTTCTCACCAGTGTGTTTTCTCGTGTGTCTGACAAGGCAAGCTTTCCTGAAACACGTGTAATCACAGAAAGAACAAGCGTACGTCTTTTCTCCTGTGTGTCTTTTCATATGATTAACCAGGTTGAATTTCTGAGGAAATTCAACATCACACAGATGACACATATATGTCTGTTGTCCTGGTTCGCCCGTCTGCATGGTTCTTCTCTGAAATGAGGATTCCTCGGGTTTATGTGATACAGTGTGTTGGTGGCTACCTTCAGTACTCAGTCCTGGCACGGCTTCATTCTTGTACATGGTCACGGGAACAGGTTTGACGTCCTCTGTCTGTGTCGCTGCTTCATGATAAGGATAACTTTCAACAGTGTCCTGAAATCGAAGCGTGAACCCTAAATAATCAAGGCCTGTTTTGGTTTTAACAACATTTTACTTCAGTAATGGATTGGTGAACAGGACAAGCCTATATCAACACCTCTCCAGATGACAATGGATGAATTTGCATATTAATACAAACAAGATCTGTTTTAGATGTAAACAACTCAACAAAAGTTACTTCCCTGCAAAATGTAGTCTCATATTTTGAAAGATATTTGCTCGATTGCGATGAGACTTCTCACACATCATCAGGCTGACCAAGCCAATATTGAGTAACAATTGCCAATATTGAGTAACAATTGCCAATATTGAGTAACAATTGCCAATATTGAGTAACAATTGCCAATATTGAGTAACAATTATAATTTCGTAGGTCGTTTCATGTCTGAATGAGCATGCGCAAAGTTTAAATCCGTCGCATTTCAAAAGTTGCAAGAGGAATCAATTTCTGCATGATTTTTCGCAGGCACGTGCTCACTTAAACACCAAATCGACACCTTAATAAAGTGTTACAGTAGTCAGAGATGGTTAATACCAGGTGTATTCTATGCACGACACTGTATCACTTGGCGATATCGAGTTCTCATCCTGTTGATAAACTTGGACATTTGCGACATTCTGTCATCGGCCTTACCATTAGGATACGAGTTCGACACCGAAAAGTGATACTGAATCTTGATGAATACACGTGATATTAATCATTGTTGACTTCTGTGACACTTTATTAACATGTTGTTTTGTGATAAAGTGACATTGTGCCCGCGAAAAATCATGATTTAACTTTTCTTGCAACTTTTTGAAATGCACCCGACTTGATCTATGTGCATGCTCATTCAGTCATGAAACAACCTACGAAATAACCATGGTTACCCAATATTGGCTTGGTCAGCTGAATGACATGTCCGAAGTTTTATCGCAATCGAACAAATATCTTGTTAAAATTTGGGAGGAACTTACTTTTGTTGATGTGTTAATATGTTAACATTACACCTCATTTGTTTGCTTCTCTATATATTATTACTTGTATAATAATGTTCTGTGCTATATATCCATGGTCCGGACCTTTGGACGGTCGATAACAAGACGCTCTATCTTAGCTTGCTACGGGCATTTCACGTTTCACTTAACACTACCCTTAGTTTATCGCTGTGATTCGGCATGTTTC
This sequence comes from Hanleya hanleyi, assembly GCA_036873755.1. Taxonomy (NCBI): domain Eukaryota; kingdom Metazoa; phylum Mollusca; class Polyplacophora; order Lepidopleurida; family Hanleyidae; genus Hanleya; species Hanleya hanleyi. The sequence continues at coordinate 8,591 of JAVTVY010039660.1, read as the reverse complement.
ACACGGCGCCATCTATCCAGTTCGAAAGTTGTTCCCAAAGCATGAGATCAAATGTCGGCCCCATTTAAACGAGCCAATGAAATGTATTTAAATATTTCTCAGACATGCAGACATGTCAGTTTCACGAGGTGCAAGACGGGCGGGGTCTACGCGAGACCAAAACGAAGTTGTGCGAATTAGCTATTTTATTTCTCACTCTAGTGGAGCATGCTTCTTTGTTTATCTTAAGAAAAATCATATTACAAACGGCCTAACATATTTGAAAACAAAATAAAATCGGCGGCAGTTCTCAGGAAAATGATATGCTTTTTATTTTGTGATGGGGGCGCTTCGAGGCCCACCATCGGATCATTTCAATCGATCGCTTTCTGGAGGTGTGTCTTCGTTGTATGAATGTGCTTGCACCGATGTCGGATGTAACGAGACCAGTCGGATGTGACCATTTGGGAAACGCCCTATTACACTCAGATAGCACCCGTTACCGCATGGCTACGAGCAGAAGTTTCTACGTGTGATCGTGTCATGTGTTCGGATGATGAAGACGCTCATACTTGAGTGAAATTTCAAAGAAGTGATTCATTACAGAGTACCATTACAATTTACCTGTATAGAAGGATCAAAAGGTTCAGCCTTGATCAAGATCATTTCAGCGTCTTGTTTGATCTGGGTAGACAGGTCAGAAGCTAAGGCAGGTGCTTGCCCAACTAAAGTTGCATCTACGGGTATCTGTACCCGTATCTGTGACTGGTTATTTAATTCAGGCTGGAACGTCAGTGAGTCTTCTTCAGACCAATTCTCGGAAGGCTGGAGCTCATGTTTGAGGGGATGTGTTCTCAAGTTCGTCAACAGACTCCTGTTTTATTGTTGTCGGGTCCATCTCTCATCAATATGGTATATTGCAGTCCTGCCTGAAGTAAAATCATAATAATACAGATGCAATGTTTCCGAGAAGGGCACGTCTGAAGCATACTTTGTCGACTTTATGCATAATTCTGTTGCTGTATTAAGATTTTTTGAAGCGATTGACGGTAGGCGAAAAGTAACTGCATACGTGAAATGTGCAGAGTTAAATGATATTGACCGACATCCGTATACTAGTATCCTCTTTCAGTCAGACGAGGGTTAATGGTTTACATCAGACAGATTGCCAGATTTGCCGAAGCTTTCATCATATACATTCAATAGAATTCGATTCTGCATCTACAACAACAACAGTGTAACGGTTAACCGTTTGTGATTGGACCGTTCGAATCGGAGGGGAGTGTGTCACAGCTGGAAGGATGGAAGAGCCAGTTCGGGAGCGCCAGTGGTTGGAAATGCATTTCCCCGTGTTTCTCGCTTACCAGCGCGAGACAGGTGTTGCCTTTTATGTGGAAAATTCTTTACGGACTATGGATTGAGATGGCATTCCCATTTATGGACTATGAACTGTAATTTCGCTGTGAAGGCGATTTTCCGGGTTTCCTTTCACGCAATATAGGACGTAGACCTGCCGTTCTGTGCCCCTATACACACTCCAAGCAATTGTTACAGGCACAGATTTCTGGAAGAACCCACCCTGTTTCCAAGGGCGTCGTTAGGGAAGTCGAATCGAAAAACCCTGAATACGCCCATTGTTCTCCCAGTTTTTTCTGGACGGCTTTGTGCGTACAAAGGGGTACCAAGACAAAGGAATCATCCACGCGATTACAGTGAACTCATATCTATCAGTATAACTTAACCAAAAACCAGAAAGAGACATACGAACTTGTACATAGCAATTCTTATTTACTTCTATTTATATCTCCTACTAATCTCTCATTGTTATTTATTATTTATTTATTTATTCATTTATTTAGTTATATATTTAACGATGGAAAAGATATTAAAAAAAAACAAAGAAATGTACCGCGAAATTCAAATAAAACATTGAGTTGATGGGCCGCGAAATCCGAATGGGAAGCGGCCCTTAAACTACAATTTCAATCAAAAAATCAACCGTGTTCAGACCAGAGAGAGAGAGCTGGAGGAAGCACGTCCAGGTCAGCCTGTAACTTATTGATTTTGGCATAATTTACGGTTGGGCCGTAAATGCAGTTGTTTTTGGCCTGGGAATCTAAAAGCTTGTACAATCCTGTAATTAGTGTAACCTGCAAAAACACGCCAATCCAATGAGAATTTGCCGGCTCGCATTTTTGGTGTGGAAACGTGTGTGTGGTTATACTATAGTTTAGGAGACACGACAGTGTGGCGTGTTGTCTGTAGTTTTGGGGTATTGGATAATACTGTAATGAGACATGTGTTTGCCTGTAGCACATTTAGGTAACTTGCGTGGTCTAACTTCAGTATAGAATAAGGCTTTTAGGTCAATACCAGTAGGTTGATAATTTTGACAATATTGCTGTGCTATCTCGCTGCACTGGGACTAAAGCCGCAATATTTGTTGATCTTCTTGACCGTGTAGCGGTATATGACGGTAGTCAGGGATTCCCTCCGCCCCCAGAAATATGCAACTGCACTAAATACAGACAGAAATAAGCCAAACTCTCACTGCCATAATACAACGACGCAAATGGCCGTGCAACGCTATACGGGCGAGAACGAGCACCGTGATTACGGCCGGGCGAAGCAAGTCAAATACAGGCGGGCGAGCTGCTTCCTCAAGAAACGTCGGTAAACCGTGTATTCCGGGGGCCCAGCAAAAAGGTCGCAGACGGCTACACGAACGGCGTCCAGCTGGAAAGAGACAAGTACAGATCACCGATCTTACAGGACAGAAAGATACAGCACACAGAGCACACAAGAAACAAACAGAACACAGATTCCAGAAGGATATGTGTATTTATCACACATTAAAGAAATACAGATCACAGACCGCACAGTAAAGGCAGGATACGGTGCAGGCGGGCCTCGTTTTACCGATGTAAAAGTGGTAACAAGACTTACAGACTGTACAGTCAAGCCAGGGCACAGATTACAGCCAGTGAAGAACACAGGGTCAAAGACAAGATACAAGTTACAGACAGTAAAGAAAAGACAAGGCACAGCACAGACAGATTTCTCTTCCCGAGAAACGTTGATTAAACGTGAAATCTACAGACCTGCGACCGGATCGCCAAAGGTCGCAGAAGGTCGCAGTAGCTTGCGACCGGGTGGCAGAGGGTCGCCAACGACAGTTGACATGCCGTAATGATGTTTCATCGGTACCAGATGAAATGCTAATACAATATATACCCAAGTAATTGTCCTGACGGTCACGGAGAGTGAGTGGTGCGTGATACTTACCTGAGAGATCGTCGTGAAGTTGTGTAGTCACAGGCGTGTCTATAGACGGGTCGCAGCAGCCGTGAGGGTTGAGACGCCGAGCTATACGTACCTGTGCGGGAAGCAGACTGGTGAGCTGACAAGTTAGGGTCAGGCTCCGACGACTGGGGGTGAAGAATACGCCGGGTTGCCACGTCTCTGGAGAGAGCGTCACTGCCGTGACGTTCCAACGACTGGGTGTCGTATCTGGAGAGAGCGTTACCGCGTAACGTTCCAACGGGCCGTGACGTTTCAGCGACTTGGGGCCATATCTGGAGAGAGCGTCACTGCCGTGACGTTCCAACGCCTGAGGGTATATATATATTGGGGAGAATGTTACCGCCGTAACGTTCCAACGGGCCTTGACGTTTCAACGACTGGGTGTCGTATCTGGAGAGAGCGTTATATCCTTAACGTTCCAACGACGGGGTGCCATCCCTGGAGAGAGCGTTACACCCGTAACGTTCCAACGACGGAGGAAGAGAAGGGCCAGCAGCCAGGCCGCCCTTATCCCCAGAAGAGAAGGGCCAGCAGCCAGGCCGCCCTTATCGCGCATAGACATAAAGCACTATATTAACTATAAAGCTATATGCATACACTCTCATATATATATTATTGCCATATAACATCAAGCTTAAACTGCACACATTCTCTTCTATTATCCACATATACATCAGGGATACGTTTAACTCTATATGCACACACCAAGTGTACGTATCCGTTAACCTTATTTGCACACACCAAGTGTACGTATCCGTTAACCTTATATGCACACACCAAGTGTACGTATCCGTTAACATTATATGCACACACCAAGTGTACGTTAACTTTGTGTGCACACATCCTCTCGCATCACGTGTATATATACATCAAGTTTATTTGCATACACTCTCCTAGTGTCTGTACATATATGTAAATATCTTAACGTTACATCTCCTTAGACATTCTGTCTAAGCCACGCGGTTCTACGCTATTATTTGTAACCGCGTATACTATTTGTGCAGAATATACCATAATAGACCTTTACATTAGCGTCAGTCATCCTTGTAGGGTTGTGATCATCTCTTCGAGCCCCGGATCTCTACTAGTGAAGGGGTTAACGACGGTGACGGCCAGAATGCCAGTGGGCAATCCCGGTTATTGATTCGTTTTCTCGTAAACACCACGACTGGTCCTGCTCGTACACGTTACACGGAGAAAACTGGTGGCAGCGGTGGGATCTGGCCTGATCTACAACAGAAGAGAACAACCGACTACTAGAGATGACCGACAACGACGGAGCCCGGAAGGCACAGGCAGCCGAGGGCCGGCCGCAGGGGCCAGCGGAGGACGCGCTCGAGGAAGTGGCCGAGGGTGAGGCAGCCCCCACACACGCGAAAGACGACGTCACTGAAGTGGCCGAGGGTGAGGCAGCCCCCACACACGCGACGACGACCCGCGTTCGGCGAGCGGTCAGGCCTCGCAGGTTGCAAGACTACGTGCTGACGTCCCAGCCCGTGTACCGTAAGAGGGGAGAAGCCGGACCCCTCCAACTGAGCGTGCAGCCTAGTGGACCTAATGTCGTGGGGCGGCTCTGCTAGCCGCCCATGTAATTCTGTGAAGGAAATCTGTTGGACCTGATGTCGTGGTGGCCCGGCCAGACCACCGGAGGGCGGCCACCTGGTAATTTCGCGGCCCTGATGGCCCGTAATTGGCGAGGAGTTTTGTTTGATTGTTTAATTGATTCGAACTGTACAACTGGAACTGTAACGGCACCCTGGACGGAGGGACCCGTACGGCCATGACGGGGACATCATGATTTGGAAGTCGGGGGCAGTGTAACGGTTAACCGTTTGTGATTGGACCGTTCGAATCGGAGGGGAGTGTGTCACCGCTGGAAGGATGGAAGAGCCAGTTCGGGAGCGCCAGTGGTTGGAAATGCATTTCCCCGTGTTTCTCGCTTACCAGCGCGAGACAGGTGTTGCCTTTTATGTGGAAAATTCTTTACGGACTATGGATTGGGATGGCATTCCCATTTATGGACTATGAACTGTAATTTCGCTGTGAAGGCGATTTTCCAGGTTTCGCAACGTCTCCGGGGAGGTGGAGAAGAGCCCCGGCTATATAAGCTCGTGAGAAATTCCAACCGTGTTCAGACCAGAGAGAGAGAGCTGGAGGAAGCACGCCCAGGTCAGCCTGTAACTTATTGATTTTGGCATAATTTACGGTTGGGCCGTAAATGCAGTTGTTTTTGGCCTGGGAATCTAAAAGCTTGTACAATCCTGTAATTAGTGTAACCTGCAAAAACACGCCAATCCAATGAGAATTTGCCGGCTCGCATTTTTGGTGTGGAAACGTGTTTGTGGTTATACTATAGTTTAGGAGACACGACAGTGTGGCGTGTTGTCTGTAGTTTTGGGGTATTGGATAATACTGTAATGAGACATGTGTTTGCCTGTAGCACATTTAGGCAACTTGCATGGTCTAACTTCAGTATAGAATAAGGCTTTTAGGTCAATACCAGTAGGTTGATAATTTTGACAATATTGCTGTGCTATCTCGCTGCACTGGGACTAAAGCCGCAATATTTGTTGATCTTCTTGACCGTGTAGCGGTATATGACGGTAGTCAGGGATTCCCTCCACCCCCGGAAATATGCAACTGCACTAAATACAGAGAGAAATAAGCCAAACTCTCACTGCCATAATACAACGACGCAAACGGCCGTGCAACGCTATACGGGTGAGAACGAGCACCGTGATTACGGCCGGGCGAAGCAAGTCAAGTACAGGCGGGCGAGCTGCTTCCTCAAGAAACTTGGGTAAACCGTGTGTTCCGGGGGCCCAGCAAAAAGGTCGCAGACGGCTACACGAACGGCGTCCAGCTGGAAAGAGACACGTACAGATCACCGATCTTAAAGGACAGAAAGATACAGCACACAGAGCACACAAAAAACAAACAGAACACAGATTCCAGAAGGATATGTGTATTTATCACACATTAAAGAAATACAGATCACAGACCGCACAGTAAAGGCAGGATACGTTTTACCGATGTAAAAGTGGTAACAAGACTTACAGACTGTACAGTCAAGCCAAGGCACAGATTACAGCCAGTGAAGAACACAAGTTACAGACAGTAAAGAAAAGACAAGGCACAGCACAGACAGATTTCTCTTCCCGAGAAACGTTGATTAAACGTGAAATCTACAGACCTGCGACCGGGTCGCCAAAGGTCGCAGTAGCTTGCGACCGGGTGGCAGAGGGTCGCCAACGACAGTTGACATGCCGTAATGATGTTTCATCGGTACCAGATGAAATGCTAATACAATATATACCCAAGTAATTGTCCTGACGGTCACGGAGAGTGAGTGGTGCGTGATTCTTACCTGAGAGATCGTCGTGAAGTTGTGTAGTCACAGGCGTGTCTATAGACGGGTCGCAGCAGCCGTGAGGGTTGAGACGCCGGGCTTTTGGTCTTTGATATATGTTGGCACTTGTGGGAAGTTGATGCTGGGTCGACATCGGGCATTACAGACTAGTCTTTTGTGTTAAATGCCGTCATTTACATCTGACGACGATACAGCTCACCAATCTCCAATGTACGAGTTGTCACAGCGAAACAGCTCACCAATTACCAGTATACGAGTTGTCAGAGCATTTCCATCATAGCTCTCTAGATTTGTATCTAATACCGCTTATGCCGGTGCTAGGGGCCGTGTGGTCATATCATCCAAGTTGCCACATGAACAGGTACAATAAAAGCGTACCTGAGATACAACACATATTACGAATCGTTAGATTCTTGGTATGTGCTTTAGAATAGGTTAACCAGAAGACTATTCTGTGAAGTCATGTGACGCAGTCAGTATGTCGGCACCTCTTCCCACTTCCCTTATATGTGTTGTAATACGTACCTGTGCGGGAAGCAGACTGGTGAGCTGACAAGTTAGGGTCAGGCTCCGACGACTGGGGGTGAAGAATACGCCGGGTTGCCACGTCTCTGGAGAGAGCGTCACTGCCGTGACGTTCCAACGACTGGGTGTCGTATCTGGAGAGAGCGTTACCGCGTAACGTTCCAACGGGCCGTGACGTTTCAGCGACTTGGGCCATATCTGGAGAGAGCGTCACTGCCGTGACGTTCCAACGCCTGAGGGTATATATATATTGGGGAGAACGTTACCGCCGTAACGTTCCAACGGGCCTTGACGTTTCAACGACTGGGTGTCGTATCTGGAGAGAGCGTTATATCCTTAACGTTCCAACGACGGGGTGCCATCCCTGGAGAGAGCGTTACCCCCGTAACGTTCCAACGACGGAGGAAGAGAAGGGCCAGCAGCCAGGCCGCCCTTATCCCCAGAAGAGAAGGGCCAGCAGCCAGGCCGCCCTTATCGCGCATAGACATAAAGCACTATATTAACTATAAAGCTATATGCATACACTCTCATATATATATTATTGCCATATAACATCAAGCTTAAACTGCACACATTCTCTTCTATTATCCACATATACATCAGGGATACGTTTAACTCTATATGCACACACCAAGTGTACGTATCCGTTAACCTTATATGCACACACCAAGTGTACGTTAACTTTGTGTGCACACATCCTCTCGCATCACGTGTATATATACATCAAGTTTATTTGCATACACTCTCCTAGTGTCTGTACATATATGTAAATATCTTAACGTTACATCTCCTTAGACATTCTGTCTAAGCCACGCGGTTCTACACTATTATTTGTAACCGCGTATACTATTTGTGCAGAATATACCATAATAGACCTTTACATTAGCGTCAGTCATCCTTGTAGGGTTGTGATCATCTCTTCGAGCCCCGGATCTCTACTAGTGAAGGGGTTAACGACGGTGACGGCCAGAATGCCAGTGGGCAATCCCGGTTATTGATTCGTTTTCTCGTAAACACCACGACTGGTCCTGCTCGTACACGTTACAACAACAACGATTCTGTATGATCTGGCCTTTATAATAGGCCCTTTGTTTGTAATAAACTGACCAGTTTAGCTTCATGGGAGAACGAAACGCAGAACGGGTCTACAGAAACTAGCGGTTCTTGAACACCCCTATTTTAAATTTGGATTTGTCTGGTCAAGAGTGTCTGGTCAAGAGTGTTTGTCCTGCCTGTTATGTAACATAACAGGCAGAACACTCGTGCTTGTTATGTTATTAACATAATCAGGCTTTGAACGCAGTGTGATCAAATTCTTAGAATGACCGTTCAAATTGAATATGCTTATTTCAAACCTTACGAGATTCTCGACCCTTCCCTTATGAAAAAAAAACCGTGGTTTACCATACATTAC
>JAVTVY010039659.1:0-18220 GCA_036873755.1 Hanleya hanleyi | reverse complement strand
GCCAAATGGGTTAACTATTGATTACGCGGCTGAGAAGCTGTACTGGGCCGATGCTAAACACCACGTTATTGAGTGTGCCGACCTAGATGGTGGATCACGTAAAACTATCATTGACCAAGGTAAGTGGCAGGAGAGTAGCTAGAATGGGGGTCAGGGTGAACATATGTCATTTTGAAATGTGTTTGTTTTCTTTTGCAAAGTTTTAGAAAATTAAAATTATCATACTTGATAACGTTCTGCATTTTCTTGTAGCAAGCTGAGTTAACTATGACTGCTGCCTATATTAAATTATTGTGTTCACTGACAATTGTACTTCCTCTAATACAAGAAATAAGTGGAACTTTCCTGTGTTAACAGGCCTGCCCCATCCGTTTGCTTTGACATTGTTTGAGGACGACCTGTACTGGACAGACTGGCACACAAAGAGTATCAAGAAGGCTAACAAACTGACGGGTAATGGAGTAGAGACGGTGAAGAATAAACTCCACTTTCCCATGGATATACACACCTTCCATCCACAGAGACAGCCACCAGGTAAGTGGAGAAGGGAGTGGTGGGGGAGGGAGAGAGATGGTGTAGTCCATTCAGAGAGAACTACCTCTCTTAAGATGGAGGTAAAAAGGTTGTTTTTTCCCAATAAAGTCAAGAATATATCAAACTAAGAGACATCTGCCATAGGCAATCCTGGGCATATTTATCCACATCGGATGGTATTGATAAAAAAACAACAACAACTTGTCGTCTATCTAATTTGCATAATAATAGATGACATGTTTTTATTTCTGTTCAAAATTAGACTACACTTTCATTGAAAAATCACTGTTACAAAATGTATCAATATATATATAAGCTAAGTCATTTGAACATTTTTGGAATGCATTTTAACTTAATCAAAAGTTAGTGTTAAACCCATCATTTTTACCTTCATTTTAGAGGGGTAGTTCTCTCTAACCTGTCTACTGTCGAACACCCCTACCATGCCTACTCAAAGTGGACTATTCCTACCTGACATACCTAACCTGTACAACATATGTGATGGAATATTTCCATGATTTCTTTCTTGAATCATACTTAAGACTAGAAAAATGGGCCCATCATTTGTGTAAGTGTCAAGAAAAAATGGAGAATAGACTTTTTGGGTACAACAACGAGTCTATAGACTTGAGACTTTTCAGTGACAATAATACAAAATCCTGTATAATAGAAGCTTACACAAAAGACTGACCAATACTGGAACTTCTTGCCTCTTCTTTAATGGCTAAGCATTAAGAACATAGATCAAGGACTTGTTGGCCGAGTGTCCTGATAATGTGACTGGGTGAAGTATCAGGTCTGTCTACCATTCCTATAACATGGTTCAGAATTGGGACCACTCTGTCGCAATTAGGCGCACCGTCATGATTTTACTGACAAATTGGTAAATGCGATGTTATTTCATATTTACTCACTCGCTTTATATTCTGACCCCTCAAATCATTTCATTCAAATCTAGTTTCCCAAGATGACTGAATCCCCATAGTGGAGTAAGCAATACAAAAGATATGAGAGAAGAAAAATGTGCTCCTATCTGCTTTTTCCAAACTACGTCTTTGGCCATCACATGGATGTTGGGTGTCATCGATCAAGGTCTGATTTATTGTGCATTCATATTTATCACTTCATTTCAGCCCCGAATCGCTGCGAGAAGAACAATGGGGGCTGTTCCCATCTGTGTTTACCTAGAAGTCAGACATTTAGCTGTGCTTGTCCCACAGGCCTTCAGCTCATGGAAGATGACAAACACTGTTCAGCCAGTAAGTCTCCATACCTGTAGTCTCTCCTGTTTGTAAACCTGTGAGTGCTCTTGATCACTTTCCTGGATTTTATACGGTGAGAGGGATCACTGTACGGTGAGAGGGATCACTGTATTGTGAGAGGGATCACTGTACAGTGATAGGGATCACTGTATTGTCAGAGGGATCACTGTACAGTGAGAGGGATCACTGTATTGTAAGAGGAAGCACTACAGTGAGAGGGATCACTACGGTGAGAGGGATCACTGTACGGTGAGAGGGATCACTATTGTGAGAGGGATCACTGTACAGTGAGAGGGATCACTATTGTGAGAGGGATCACTGTACAGTGAGAGGGATCACTGTACGGTGAGAGGGATCACTGTATTGTGAGAGGGATCACTGTACAGTGAGAGGGATCACTGTATTGTGAGAGGGATCACTGTACAGTAAGAGGGATCACTGTACGATGAGAGGGATCACTATTGTGAGAGGGATCACTGTACAGTGAGAGGGATCACTATTGTGAGAGGGATCACTGTATTGTGACAGGGATCACTGTATTGTGAGAGGGATCACTGTATTGTGAGAAGGATCATTGTACGGTGAGAGAGATCACTACAGTGAGAGGGATCACTACAGTGAGAGGGATCACTGTATTGTGAGAGGGATCACTGTACAGTGAGAGGGATCACTGTATTGTGAGAGGGATCACTGTACAGTGAGAGGGATCACTGTACGGTGAGAGGGATCACTGTACGGTGAGAGGGATCACTGTATTGTGAGAGGGATCACTGTACAGTGAGAGGGATCACTGTACAGTGAGAGGGATCACTATTGTGAGAGGGGTCACTGTACGGTGAGAGGGATCACTGTATTGTGAGAGGGATCACTGTATTGTGAGAGGGATCACTGTATTGTGAGAAGGATCACTGGTGAGAGGGATCACTGTATTGTGAGAGGGATCACTGTATTGTGAGAGGGATCACTGTACGGTGAGAGAGATCACTGTATTGTGAGAAGGATCACTGGTGAGAGGGATCACTGTATTGTGAGAGGGATCACTGTATTGTGAGAGGGATCACTGTACGGTGAGAGAGATCACTGTATTGTGAGAGGGATTCTCTCTTGCCAATAACTCTCTCCAATAAATTATAATATTTGAGGAGTGTGATCAACAACTCTCCTAGAGAATAAATTAGGACATTGAAGAAGAGCGATTGAGAATGCATGTACTTGTGAAGTTCAGTGCATGCTTATTGCTATTGTTGGGTGTTTTTGTAGAGGAATATTGTGAATGTTTCATGTGAAACAGATACATTTCAATTAATGGTATTCTGCATTTCAATGACAGATTGTCTTCATTTGTTGATGCTCAAACTTTAATCCTACCCATAGCAGCAGTTTTTACCCCTCGGCCAAAATTTGGCCGAAAGGTATTGTCGTCGTCATGTACGTCCGTCCGTCCGTCCGTCTGTCCGTCTGTCCGTCTGTCCGTCACACCTTTCTCGTTACCAAGATATCTTTAGAACGACTTACCCTAGGCACACCAAACTTGCATTGCACATCCATATGCTCGGAACCCTATTGAATCTGGGCCTGATTGGTTGGAAACTTTGGCGGCCATCTTTAATTTATGCGAAATCATCACAGCTTTCTCGTTACCAAGCTATCTTTAGAACGACTTACCCTAGGCACACCAAACTTGCACTGCACATCTGTATGCTGATGACCTAGAACCCTATTGAATCTGGACCTGATTGGTTGGAAACTTTGGCGGCCATATTTAATTTATGCGAAACCATTAATCTTGTGTATCTCGGGTACCATTTCACTGTTCAGTGTGAAACTTAGTATAGATCATCGATGCATCAAGAAACTTCAAAGGAATGACCAAACCAGTTTCCCTGATTCGGTGGAAACCTTGGCGGCCATCTTTAATTTATGCGAAACCATTAATCTTGTGTATCTCGGGTACCATTTCACTGTTCAGTGTGAAACTTAGTATAGATCATCGATGCATCAAGAAACTTCAAAGGAATGACCAAACCAGTTTCCCTGATTCGGTGGAAACCTTGGCGGCCATCTTTAATTTATGCAAAATCTTTAATGATATATATCTTTGATACCATTCAAGTGTTCTATACGAAACTTGGTATACAGCATCGATGTATCAAGAGACCTTCAATGTATAACCACATCGATTCCTCTGAGTGGCGGGAAGGATGGGCGGCCATCTTTAATTTATGCAAAATCATTAATGATCTCTACTCTGATACCGTTCAAGTACTCGATGTAAAATTTGATATACATCATCGATGCATCAATAGACTTACGATAAATGACAGTTCTGGTGTTTCTGATTGGGCGGAAACCTTGGTGGCCATCTTTAATTTATGCAAAATCTTTAATGATGTATATCTTTGATACCGTTTCAGTGTTCTATATGAAACTTGGTATACAGCATCCATGTATTAGAAGACTTGCAATGAATAACTACATCAGTTCTCCTGAGTGGTGGGAAGGATGCGTGGCCATCTTTAATTTATGCGAAATCATTAATGATCTCTATCTCTGATAACTTTCAAATGCTCGATGTAAAATTTGCTATACATCATCGATGCATCAAGAGACTTATGTAATGAATATCGGTTTCTCTGATTGGATGGAAACCTTAGAGACCATTTCTAATTACAAAATTTTTCATAATCTGTATATTTGTCACTTGACTGCTTGGTGTTCCTGAAGTCTTGGTTCAAATTGAATACATTATGAATGGCTGGCGCCCAGAGCCGAGGGGTTTTCTGATGCGCAGCTTCGTATTTTTCTTTCGATTAAATAAATACTAAGTATTGGAGAGGTCACAGTCATCCACTGTCTGAAACACTACCATGATTTTATACCACAAATAGTTCCACGCCATTCCTCCCCCGCAAAGGTTTAAGTTAACTGAAATTCTTTCTGTTAGGGCCCTGTTCTGGAAAAAAACTGGGGAAAAAACTTCCATTGGGATTTCCCAGGGTGAGGCAGTCGGTAACCATGTCATCTTGGAAGGATTTGAGAGACAGATCAGCCAGAGACAGATACATATATAGATAGTTGTGGTCTATTAAACTATGTATTCATCATTCCTTCAGACATCCAGACCTTCCTGCTGTTCTCTCAGCGTACTGACCTTCGACGAATCTCCCTGGACACAGACGAGCTGACAGACATGGTCGTTCCTGTGGAGGGGTTACGAAGCGCTGTGGCTGTCGACTGGGATAGCCAATCAGATACCATCTTCTGGACAGACGTCAGCACTGACACCATCAGTAAGGCACGCTGGGATGGCTCAGGGCAAGAGGTAACATAGATAATGTCATCATCCCAATAAACAATTTTGGTACCTGCATGAATCTTTGTGGGATTTGAAGAACTTAGTATTCCCTTTGTACTCATCTCAGCACAGACTTGTGAGTTTTTGATACTGCAATTTCTCAAAAGTTTCGGGGTAGGGTACCTCTCCCTGCCCTGCTTTGTCCCCCTTTTCCATGCAAGGTTTAAGCCAGAATTTAGAAAGGAGTCTTCAGGCTTTTCCACCCCTTCTCCCTATTGGAAATCTTCCTTTTTGTTTTGGACGTCCTCGATTCCATAGAAAGTTTTCTCAACCCTATCCCAAATAAATCGGATAAAGAGTTACTTGTAATTGTTAGGCTGTTGTTGGTACAAGTCTGGAGAGTCCAGCAGGCCTGGCTGTTGACTGGATCGGCAGAAAGCTCTACTGGACTGATGCTGGTACTGACAGGATTGAGGTGGCCAATCTAGATGGGACAATGAGGTCCGTCCTTATTTGGGATCGACTGGACCGTCCCCGAGATATCCTTGTTGATCCGATCACAGGGTGAGCAGTTTTGTGAATTGATGAGTCTGAATTATGTCACCACTATTGCCCGAATAATCTGCATCTTATTCATTGGTTAACTTGATCTCAACTTGCTACCTCTCCATGCAGATATTTGATAAACCAAAATGCTGAAGAAAAAGTTGTATTAGACCGATATCTGATACATTTATGTATCTCCTTTTATTTATGGAACATCTTAAAAGCATTATGATATTATTTTAGAATATTCAGTAAATTTTCACTGCTTATTATCAACAGTAAAAATAATAGTTTCATTGATGCTGTATACAATTTGACCATTATATGTTCAAATTTCTACTGCTTAAATGTTTTGACAGGTGTTTGTTCTGGACCGACTGGGGCCATCAGCCAAAGATAGAGAGAGTGGGTATGGACGGCATCGGGCGCCGAGTGTTGATTGTGAAGAACCTGACCTGGCCCAATGGCCTGGCTATAGACTACGAAAGCAGTAGACTGTACTGGGCAGATGCTGGAACGCGTACTATAGAATCATCAACATTTGAAGGTCTTCAGCGTCAGGTACATGTAGCTCTGTGGTCAAAAATGTATTTTTAGCTCGTCTGTTTCGAGGTGTTTCAATATTACATATGACTAGGGAGGCCAGGGAGACAACCTTGACAGTCCCGTGTTTATGTATCCATGATAATATAAGTTACCTCGCGCTGATAAGGCCTTCTCATTGAAGGCATGGTACATGTTAAAGTATAGGAGGGCACACTTCAATTTCGAAACAGTTATTTGTGGGTAGGGGTGAGTAATGTGTGTATGGTATGATACAGAACACTGGTTGAATATTCACATTAGTCAGATTTATGGCCTTATTATAATTGTATAAAATCTGTATTGTTTTCATTTGATTTATATTCAATTATTTTTAGGACAACACTTCTTGGTAAAGCATTAATACTGGTGCTGGATGGCAAATCCACACATGAGAGTTGGCACCAAATCACCAGCAGTAAATGCAAGCACTTCAAACCACATGGTCACCTCAGTTTGGAGATTGAAGTCTAGATTGCATACATTTACTATCCATCTGATAGCCTGAATATTGATGCAGCTTTATGGTTTAGAGTGCTTGCATTTACTGTTGGCATTTGTGCTGTCATCCTAAAATTATTGCATATAAATGTTACCCACTTTCTAAATGGCATCAATTGATATTGTACATAATTTCATTTGATAGTTACTATTGAGGATCATACCATTTATTAAATACAGGTAAAACAGGTAGGGTAGATTTGGTGATCTGATAATGGTATTATCTGTGATGCCTTCAGGTTGTGATTGGTGTGGACCTCCCTCATCCGTTTGGACTGACCCTGTACAGGGGAAACCTCTATTGGACGGACTGGCAGACCAAGAGTATACAGATGGCCAATAAGACGACAGGGGCGGGCCGAAAAACTGTCAAAGCAGACCTGGAGAATTTGATGGACATACATATGTTTCACAGAGATCGGAAAATTGGTAAAGGCTTCGAGATTTGCAAAATAACACAAAATTACTACTAGTCTTTATTGTAGTTTCCCACTGTTGTTGTTCCTCTGATAAATATTTTCGCCATGGTGGTATTCTCATCCTGAATGGGTAAAATAGCCTCTTGAACTATAACATATAACCTATTTCTTCTAATTTCTCTAACAGCATGTTTAGACTTAAAAGCAGTAAAAAACAATCTTCATGCCAGCTGAGTCTAAATACTGTTATGTTATTTTTCCCAAGAACTGAAAAGATAGCTGGTGAAATTTGTAGAACGTTCGTCAGGAGAATTTCTCTGTGCAGATGCCTACAGTTAAGTTTTGCCATCTAAATAATTAGCAGAAATAGGGTACCACTGCTTGTTTTTCCTTCGGTGGACTTTTCAGGCCCAGATTTTGTTGCGGGCTAAATATTTAACTCACAGCTCTTACACTGTCACAGGCTAATTAGTATATAACTTTTTAGTGAATATATTTTGTGCAGCACTGGGAATTAAAATCTCCCATGGACCTCTTCTACCTCTCATCTCTCATTGGCTAGATACACTTCCAATATTCTTCTACACCCAATGATAATTTTGGCGAATTGTTTTGCAATTCGAAATCAGCCAATCAGCTATCTGGTATATTCATTTGAAGCTGGACGATATACCATGATGCACTGGTATTGCTAATATGGTCTATAAGAAGAAAATATTACTAATTTCTTATTGATATATTGCAGTGGAGAGCCAGTGTAATGTAAACAATGGTGGGTGTAGTCACCTGTGTCTGATCGCTCCCCCAGACCGGGGTCACACCTGTGCTTGTCCCACGGGCACACTCATGAAGAGAGATGGCCGCAGGTGTCAAGAGGGTGAGTTCTTGAAGATTCAAATCTTTGAACTTAAGTATCTTATTGAAAAATAATATTAATGGTTTAGGTGGATGTATTAAATAAACAGGTGCATTATGCTCAACAATATTTGCCTGTTTGCCCGGAGATATACAGAAGGTTCAGTGTTGAAGTCAGTTTGACTTTGGGAACTACCATCATATGAATCTCATTGTCTGTAGGGTGGCCGAGTGGTCTAAGGCGCTTCGCTGGTGACCGCTAGCCTCACACCGCTGAACCGGCACGGGTTCGAGCCCAGCTGGTCCATGTGTGAAAGTTTGTCAGTTACTTGCCGAAGGGCGGTGGTTCTCTCCGGGTACTCCAGCTTCCTCCACCAACCAAACTGACTGTCATCATATGAGTGAAACAAACTTGAGTGTGACATTAAGGGAGCGTATCAATATTAAGAACGTTGAACGCGTTCGATTTTGAACTGAATGGAGTTCATTTTCTGACTCATTCAGGACATTATTGACGAAGTCAGAGTCAGAAAATGAACTTACCTGCATTCGTTTTTGAACTGAAGTGAACGCATGAAATGAACGTTCGTTTGATAAAATGAACGTTCGTTTGATAAAAACAAATTCTGCGTTCATTTGGAAAGAAAATGAACGCTGCATTCATTTGGTAAGAAAATGAAAGCTGTTAAAAAATATACAGTCGCATGTCCCTCGTCTTTGAACGTTCGCACTTTTACAGATCAAAAGTTGACAATTAGGTATTGCTTATTATTGAAAGCGAATAAAAGGTGAAAGGCTAACCGTCCGCTTATTTTTGCTCCATTTTAGAAAAAAAAAACAGGTTTATTTTACGGTTACTGATCGTTGTGTGGTATTCACGCGAAATTATGTGACCCACACTGATCAGCGCCGCGCTTGTCTGTCCCCACTCAAATGTTCAATCCAGTTGTCAAAAAAAGCACAGATCGTTTTCCAACTATATGTATATTTTATTCTCCATTCGAATTGTATCTGTGGCAGTGTAAATATGCAAATTGTAGTCGATTGTTGTGGAGAAGTGTTGACGAAAACTCGTTTTCTCGCACGTCCGCGTACCGCATGGCAAAATCGAGAGAACCTGTCGGGAACGTTCTTTACTGTCTTCATCTTTCCAGAATTTACTCCTCAATTAAATAAGGTACGTATGTAACTTCTGCCATAATGTCAGCATTGATGATGAATATATTGAAGAATGTTCTATTGCGATAAAGCGCCCATATGCGGCAAACAATCTTATATGCATGGAGGCGATCATTACTGGGGACGCCACAAAATATATTGGGACGATTACCCTTGGAACGAGTATCTTTTTTTATTGAATAAGCCCAATATTATAAGAAATTAGTTGTTTTAGTATTTATTGTATCTTACCATAGAGACTGCAATAGTGAGCTACAATTTACAACCCTGTATGTTAATTCGCCATTACTGGCAAAATGATTTTAACTATTTTGTTACAGACGCTAGATATTCGTCCGTATACCGTACGCGACTTCGTTTGTTGATGAGATAAAGGGAAAGAGCTGAACAGTACTACAAAAAAGACTGTTTAAATTGTTCTACGAATATTTTTTTTATTTTTCATCTGAAATACTTGCTTACTCAACTTTTACAAATGATTGATATAGTTATCTGACATTTGTATTACTTCCTACACAACGTTATACACGCGGAGCGACAAAGGTAAAATTTGCTTCTATTTCTCAGCTTTAATACCAAGTCTAGTTCGAGTTTATATATTTACCATACCGTGTGTTCATTTACTGGATTGTGTACAAAGATATGAATATTACAATTACTGTCAATATGTATTTTGCCTTGGAGATGGCCACAGCTATCCCTCCTAAACTGAAATCGGAGTATACGAGTCGCGTTTTATATGTTGTCGTGGCAGATTAATAGGAAAATAAATATTTTTAATTGTTTTAATTTGTATATAGCATTTTGTAAATGCTGTAGGCCTCTATTCCGTATGTATTGAACCACGCCGAACATTTGATGAATGTCCAGCGTTCGAATCGACGAGATTAGATTCAGTGAAAACTTGTACCATTTCGCGCCAAATCATGCAGTGCACGAGGTCATGCGATTCGCGCGAAATTGGACCGGGACACGTGGCAGTGGGAGGTAGCCAGACCCGGTAAAGAATCTAGGTTCGGCGCCTATCACATTCAGCATTATTGTATAACGGCAGGTAAGTGAGGAAATAATACAATCATCAGATACCACATCTATACTGACTCGACTGGTTTTGTTACGGAATAAACGACTTATTACTGTAAAACAAAGAGTGATTTCACGACGTGTTCCAGAAGCTGTGTGATTCGCGCCAAATCAGGCTGTGACCCGTTGGCAGTGGAAGGTGGTCAGGCCGAGAAAAGAATCTTGCTTCGGCGCCTATCACATTCTGCGTTATTGTATAATGGCAGTTAAGTGTGAATGTAATCAGCCGATACCACATCTTTTTACTGACTCGATTGGTCCTGACATGAAATAAACAACTTATTACTGTGAAACAAAGAGTGATTTCACGACTGTTACGGAAGCATGATTACTCAGCAGGCTTGAGCAAAGTTGCCATGCAGTGCGCTTGGACGGAAGCGTACAAGGTGATAATCGGTTTTGTATTTAAAATATCTCTTGCCCAGTCTGCGCTGTGTGTTTTTCGGATTGTCACAATGAAGCATCCCGTGAAAGATTCCAGTTTATTCTTCACAGTGGCCATTCATCAATATACTGAGCAATCTACTTCCAAAAACTCCTGCAGAAAATACCCCCCCCCCCCCCGACTATTTTCCCGGTTCAACTTATCGCATAGCTTTCACAGACACGTGCGCGAAAGAAGTTTTGAGTTTGGTAGAGAGAGGTGCGAACATCTTTTGTAAACAAGGGTGCCGTAGAAATCCATCAAACATTTTTTTCTTTTGCGTATTTGAAGGCTTAGGTTTTCTGGTTGTGAACTTGAGTGTTATATTATTGAAGTTGTATTGATTAAATCATCTAAAATCGGATTATAATAATAGGATAATAATATTGTTGGAATTATTTCATTGTTATATTTTCCATTTGTAATTTCAGATATCCTTGGCCACGTTATTTGACATCGACATAGAGGACATAATATTGGCACAGATTCCATAGGCTGAGAGATTCTGATCTTCACACAGGAACTGAAAGTACTGATGTTTTTGCAAACTATACTTGTAGCCAACTTGAATTGAATATAAGGAAACTGACAGGTTTGCAAGTTTGTTCACCAAAAATTCACCATACAGTCTGGACTCCCCATCAATCGAGGATGCAGGATTCGTCGTCTATGGAGCTGCATCCCCATGTAGCAACGGAGCCGTTTCTCTATCGATCAACCGACCTTTGTCTCCATCGCCTGAACTGGCGTGAGCTCACAGAGCCGAGACTTAATCAGCGTTCAGATTATTTGGTGAGGAATGATCTTCCTCACAAAATAATCTAATTCCATTTCAGTAAAACTGACAGTTAATGAAGATGATAGAACATATTATTCTTTGTATTTCTGCTTAGAACTACATTCTATGCCTCATTGGCACTTTTCAGTGAATGTCAATATCAACTGCAAATATTCGTTTTATTTCCTGTACCATTATAATGCATTATTATTGTCTAATTCAACATTAAAGAAGCAAATCCCTCCTTGTGGGATCGGGTTTGTGAAATGAATGTGGGATGGTCTTAATCGGCTCACGAAGATGACTTATTTGTTTTCATTCAGAAAGTGAGACCTTTCATAGTTGTGGGGGGAATTTGAAATTAATTGTTGCCCAGATTCAATCTTCATCATCGTTTGAACTCTTTCAGAAATATGAGATTCTACTCAAGAGAACGAATGGTGTGGATTCATTGCGAATTGATTGTACACTTCATGTGGAGTGATACCAAAGCAGTTGATATGTTTATGTATAAGCTGATGAGAATTCCATAAACACGTAAAGTGTATACTGAAAATTGTCTCAAACATACTAGTGAATGATGCCGAATGGTGCACGACAGCAGCATGAGCCGTGGGAGAACCTGGAATTATACTCAAGAAGCTGACACAGACGATTGCGGGTCAGGCACAAAACGTTTATCTCGAAAGTTTTAACAGCTTGGTGAGGGAGGGGGATTATAAGAAAGATTAAAAAACTGTAAAAGAAAACCTCACCATCTTGATCTGATCTTCCAGGCTTGGTATGTCGTGCAGCCACATATATTCTGTCCCACATGTACTCACCTGTTTTATCTCATTTCGAACAGAATAGTGCATTTGATATTATCCAATCAACAAGTATATCCATAGCATATTGACATATAGGGAATCCACATTTTATTAAACTGTAAAATTAGATCCATCTATATAAATTGTGGATGTACCCATATAATATTCATCTGGCTTCTTTCTGGATTATTGTTTCAGACGAAAGACTGCTGGAGAATTTGTCACTTCATGAGGAGAAATCCACTGAACACACATAAATTCTATCTACACGCTAAGTTATTGAATCGCGAATCGTTCGTCTATATATCTAAACATGGAGGTACCCCCATGATCCAACAAAAATCATACAATAATACAATAGCAAGTGCTGATTTTAAACAGTTGGAATAAACTGTTTGTCGCTGCCGATTACCTGATTTGAGCGATTTCCTGGTCGTCATCCAGCTTCTCTTGGGACTGAAAATATCATGGTTATTACATTTGTTGCTCAAAACATTTTATTAACAACCAAAAAAGCTTTGGTAAAAAAAAAACGTTTACAGATGATCCAAACTTGCCATACACATGAATTATCGACTGTTGTTCCCGTATCGGATTGTCGACCGTTTCCCGCACCATCTTGTAAGAACTCCGTTGAAAATGCTTCGTCCCGTGTTTATTCTTTCGCTATAATAGAACTATCAATCGTTTTAACCTTATATTTGTTAAAGACGAAGTCGAAATAAATCTCATTTCCCATATCAACATCACCGTTATAAATACGGCGAATTTTAAAAGCTGCTCGGCTCGATCATCAACCCCGACAGATGATTAAAAATCTGAAAATAGGACATATACATATTAGTACAGATGTATTCTGTTCAAGTGAAACGAGAATAGGATGCAAAGAATATTGAGGGAATTAAGCTATACGAACAGATATTGGGGTGATCAGGGTATATAATTTTAAAATTATTTTAGAAGGCGTAGCGCAGTACTCCCAATAATAACGGGGTTCGTGCATGGCCCATTTACAAATATCTTTCATCTTGAAGGTTCCCGAAGATTTGACCTTCACTTCGCGGACGTGCAAGGAAACACCCTGGAAGATAGAAACGCCGATTGTACAATGAAAACCAAGTCGTTCATCGGCGATTGTCTACAACATAATTATTATAATCTTCCTTGCTAATCCCATTCAGTCGTACAAAGGCCTTCACAATAGATAGAACCATTTGCAGAGCCTTGGATAGCAGCCTACGATGGAGCCTGGAAGACCGGCTCCATGATGGAGCAGTCTCCATGAATCTACCAAGATAAGACTGTATATATAACTTTACTCTCAAATCTAGATAAAAATTGTTTCACAAGTAGAAAGAGGAAATATCATTCAAGTAGTCACAAATATAGAAAGAGGTTGAGAGAGGAATATAGCAGACTCAAGTTACAGTCGGCGACTTCGGTTTACGGTACGGTAAAACTCTACATTCAGGGAAAATCTGGCCAAATAACGGGCGTAAGCATACACACGCGTAAACAAAATACCAGCTAATCATATGTCTCAATGTCTTAATGTGTATGCATGCATTTTAGTCCTATGGACAAAACTGAGCAATAAATCTATCTATCTATTTGTTACCATGAAAGAATCCAAATTAAACTCGCCAGCATTATATGCTTGCTGCAGCAGACCCATTTCTCAACGTCTGCTAACACTCGCAAGATTTAGGTACCGGTTATTCAATGTCGACACACACTCGTAAATCTCAACAACGAACATGCGGTGGTATTAACAAGAAAGAACGTTCAAGCAGAGAACGTTCGTTTATATTTTGGAGGCTGAAATATGAACGTTCATATATATTTTGGACGCTAAAATATGAACGTTCAAACTGAGAATGAACGCACCCGAGTTCATTTCTGAACTATCGAACGTTCGTTTTCAGAAGTAGCACGAACGGACGCCAGTTCATTTTCTGACGCCATTCCTTAGAAATGAACGTTCTTGATATTGATACGCTCCCTAAGCCAAATTCCCTCCCTCCCTCATTGTCTGTAGATTTTGCATCCCAGGATTGTAGGTTGGATGAAAGTAAAGTTCATCCTGTTTGTATTTTCTCTCATATGAACAGGAATGACCAACTTCCTGATATTTGCCCGGAGAACGGACATCAGGAAGATCTCACTGGATGTGGCATATTACGCGGACGTGGTGATACCTGTTGGAGAACTGCAGAATGCCATAGCTTTAGATGTGGACAGAGCGGAAGGTATGATCAAGTATTGACCTAGTATTGATGGAGTTATCTCAGCTTTTAACGGATTACGCTAATCCCTCTAATCATTCAATTTTCCACCAATTCTGGGAATAAAATTCTATTTTTAATTCTAATAAATTTGATCACTCTTTAAAATCATTGAAATTATGAAGAAATAGTGGATTATATCCAGGATTTGAAGCACTGAATTCTTCAAAGTTTCTTGCTCTAACAAATTCCCCTCCCCCCCTAATTTTATAAGTAGAAAATTTCAGTTCCTGTGATTGAATTATTAGAATGATTAACATATGTTAATTTATTGACCAGGTTCCGGGTTTCAAGTTCATTTATGTATGTCACAGAATCTTGCAATTTAATCCATAAAGAACTTGTGATGAATACCTGGACCATCACCATAGTATCTAGCAGTACCCAAACTAACCAAGCTAGCTGGTGCTTCAATGGTCAAACTTGACCATATTCAATACAAAGAGGGACAGCAAGGCCGAACTTAACTTCCGCTATTCTCACAATCTTATCAAAGCATTGAGATTGTCTTCCTTGATGTAAATCTTGTGTGCCCATTCACAGCTAAAGTGTACTGGTCAGATGGTATCCTGGACAAGATACAAAGGGCAAACTTGGATGGCACAGGTGTTGAAGATGTTGTGACTAATGGCTTGGACACAACTGATGGACTAGCTGTCGACTCTGCAGGCAGAAAACTCTACTGGACGGATGCGGGGACTAACCGTATTGAGGTCGCAAACTTGGATGGGACGATGAGAAAGGCACTGATTTGGGAGAACCTCGACCATCCTCGTGCCATTGCACTACACTATGATGCAGGGTAACAGAACAATTTCATATCCATATATATAATATATAGCTAATTATGAATTGGATTTATCACTTTCACACTCTCTCAATTCAAAACTGCAATATTTCAAACCTCGGATGATTGAATCCATGAGGAGATAATGTACATTTCTCAGTGTGATAACAATTATTATGACTTTTGTGATTATGATAGCAGTTTCATTAAACTCAGACACACTTCTGTATTTGGAATTTGAAGAGTACATGCCCTTGGCCTCCATCAAGCTTCCCATCAGGTAGTGAATCACTGTCAATCAAAATATCTTTGTCCAGAAGTTCATGGGTTGTTCCTTCCATCTTGTTCTTCTGATGGTCATTGAGTGATGGTGCTCTCCCTCAAGGATAGCATTATCATACATCTGACATCATGAAACATGCTTGGCGACAGTGTTCTGCGTTCTTGTTGGTCCAAAGTGAAGGAAAATACAACATAAAAGCTCTGAAGCAGTTTTTCAAGGGCCATAACTCATGAAGGTTACAATATTTTGAGTTCCATATTTTCCTTCAGGTTAATGTTCTGGACAGACTGGGGTAAGAACCCAAAGATTGAGCGAGCTGACTTGGACGGCCAGAATAGAATGATCGTGATTGGGGAAAACCTTGGGTGGCCCAATGGCCTGACCATCGACAGACCAACGTCCAAAATATTCTGGGGTGATGCCAGAACTGAGGTAAAAATTTGTATCTTGTCAAATATTGTATGTATTCAGATCTATCCATTTCCCATGTTGGAATCTTGAATGGTCCTGTACAGATGTTAAAATCCTGAATTGTCTGATAAATCATTATTCGATATAAAAAACTGAAAAAAAAACACGAAAAAAAACATAATTTTCTCCCCCTATCCATTCTTACTGTAAGTGAAGTAATGATATATGCAAGCAACAGACATTGAGGAAAATGGTTGCATTTTGGTCTTGAAAATGTCAGGAATATTTATTTTATCTTTGCTGTGGCAACCCTGATGGTATGATTATTTGTTGACAGGTTATTGAGTGTGCAGCTCTCGATGGGAATTTCCGACGGACCCTGGTAAAACAGGTGCCCCATGTTTATGGTTTGACCATCGCGGGCAACTCCATCTACTGGACGGACTGGCAGACACGGGCCATCCACAGGGCAAATAAGAACACAGGTTCCCGTTATGAGGAAGAGGTTCGAAAAAATCTGCTCGGCCTGATGGACATTCATGCTGTGCAGATTGGAAATGTGGGTGAGTAATTATGGTAGAGGTTGGATTAAATCTACTAGGGCTGATGGACATCCATGCTGTGCAGTTCGGAAATGTGGGTAGATAATGATGACAGAGGTCAGATTAAACATACCAGGGCTTATGGACGTCTATGTTGTGCAGGTTGGAAATGTGGGTAAATAATGATGGCAGAGGTCAGATTAAACATACTAGGACTGATGGACATCCATGCTGTGCAGATTGGAAATGTGGGTAAAAAATGATGGCAGAGGTCAGATTAAACCTACTAGGGTTGATTGACGTCCATGCTGGCAGGTTGGAAATGTGGGGGAGTAATCATGACAGAGGTCGGGTTGAACGTACTTGGGCTGATTGACGTCCATGCTGTGCAGAATGGAAATGTTGGGGAGTAATCATGGCAGAGGTCTGGAAAAACTGGTGAGGCTGATGAATGGATGTCCCTGCAGTGTAGCTTGGAACTGTTTGTGAGTAATCATGGCTACCATACTGCGATGATAGGGATTCAATGATTACACTAGACAATGTATGTAGAATAGTAGAGATATTGAATAGGAATTCACATTATCTCAACATTATCAAGATAAATTGTGTCCCTTTCCAATCTTGTCTACTAGCGGGCCAACAAATCTCAAAAAGAAGCATTGCCAATTTGGGTTGTATTAGCACTGAACACAAAAACCTGCCTGAATGATACTAGACCTGTGTGATGTTGTGTATTTACAGGGACAAACAGATGTGGAGATGATAACGGAGGCTGCAGTCATCTCTGCCTGCCCAACCCTAGAACTATCACATGTGTCTGTCCCACTGGACTCGTCCTCAAGAAAGATGGTAAAACCTGCTATA
The DNA here is from genome assembly GCA_036873755.1 of Hanleya hanleyi. Taxonomy (NCBI): domain Eukaryota; kingdom Metazoa; phylum Mollusca; class Polyplacophora; order Lepidopleurida; family Hanleyidae; genus Hanleya; species Hanleya hanleyi. The sequence goes on along the minus strand of JAVTVY010039659.1, from coordinate 778 downwards.
ATGGTGAGCTATGTAACAGTTCCAACCTGTACATGATTATAAAAACAAATTTAGTTGCTTTGACAATTTCTCACAAATATCACAGCATTTTCAATTCTAACGTGAATGGCTAACAAACCGAGTTTGAGGTAAATATTGTCCATGTCTTCATGTATGTAAACTGAACAGTATGGTGTGAGCAAAGAAAACATGTGGCATTTTCAACTCAGAAACAGAGATGACATTATATTCCACAGTGTTTTCTTGCAATATGACCTCATATTATTATGATTTTATGAACAAAATTTGAAGTTTAATAATGAGTTTAATGACAAAGGTTTACCAAAGTAAATTCTAAAGATGCTGTATTGAAGACTTGCTATTTCATTCACAGTCCCCAGAAAATACCTTCTGTTTGCAAGTCGTGCGAGCATTCGTCGCATATCCCTGGACACCTCGGATAACACAGATGTGTACCTACCCCTCCCTGACCTACATAACGCTATCGCGTTGGACTACGACCTCGCTGAAGGCAAACTTTATTACACAGACGTCTTCCTGGATGTGATCAGGTATGTAAACAAAATTGGAATGATTTAAACATCCTGTAGGCAAGTTGAATTTAAAAGAGGAACTGAAAATTTCTACCACTAGATCTGGAGTTGATCAAATGTAAGGGGATTAAGAAGCTGATGGAATGGCCCAAAAGCATGCAGATAATCTTTTACATGTTCGTTTATCTCGATGATTTTAGTCCCTATAATTGGGGATGATTGAATTTTGGTAAGGAGATTGAATT